>CM031627.1:46735958-46790737 GCA_018398815.1 Conus ventricosus
GTTTGGTTTTGGAGCCTGAATCATCTTGTTCTGGTGTTTTTATAGCCGGCATTGAAACAACTGCTGCGTCGCTCTGGCACTTTTTCATTATGTGCTTGTAACTTTAATTTTTTTTTTTTTCCACTCTGCTAATTTTTTTCCTGCTGCAACACGCCCAGATTTTTACTGTTACTTTCTCCACCTGATTCAATGTTTCTATCTGATTCTGATGATTTTCTGGCTCGGTCATTTTGAAGGGAAATAAAATCTAATGATTAAAAGTAATTAATCCCATGATTAGCGGCGACAATAATGTTCCAAATCTGTAATATAGATCACAGCCAAGAGACTCTAATGACTTTGTTAAAACTGGATCCTGCGTTAAATCAATACATAAAATCTTGTTCAGAATCAATAGCGCAAATCTACTGACTAGTTTAGTATACAAACTAAGAACCGTTTGTCCTACACTTTTACCATTCTCGACCCTAGTTGCGCTTCATACCTTTATGATACTTTACAATGTCTTGTGGCGACATCTGTTGAATCTGTTCTATGCTGAATTCATTTCCGAGGAACTGTTTTGTTTTTCCACATGCTGCCAAAGAATACAGCCTTTCCTTTTGGGCATAATAGCTTGCTCATCAACCTGGTCATTTGTAATCATAAGTTCAGGAAGGTTTAGGCTGCCCTGTAGCTGTAGTAGATCATCGTGTTCATGTTTTTAATTAATTATAATTATTTGTTTTTAAAAACTGAGCGCCGAAAAGACTGTTACCAATCTTGTTTACCATTCTGCTGTTTGTGGTCTAAGTATAGGATACACAATGCTTGGTAAAAGCTTGTTAAAAATTAAAACCAGCGGATCTTGGAAAACTAGGCTTTGAGGATTCAGCAAAGCTAATTGCTATCATGCAGCTTCGTTTGCTACAAAAGATTTTTTAGTTTAAGCAAGGAATAATTCCAGACAGTATAAATATGTAAATAAAAAATACATTTATAAAAAATGGCTTCATTCGTAATGATGAAAGGCGGCGCGTGTTAATGCGCTTGCTTTTAGCGGAAGTAATTACGCGTTTAGTAAACTAACGGGATGACGCGAGAGAAAAAGACATAACAAAGCTATGAGCAACTAGCAGCTGCACAAGATAACTATGAAAAGCAGAGAATTGAGCAGTTAGATTTTATTAACAACAAACTGAAAAAACAGGGACATGCAGCTTACACATTTAAAGATGTTGATCAAGCAATAAAAGAATATTATCTTGTAACAGGCAAACCAATCGAGACATGCCCCCACCAAAATTCAGTGACTTTTTATCAGCCATCAGAAAAACAAAAGATGCAAGAAATCGGTTTATCGTCTTTGGAATGACCGTTGTGTATTTTGTTGCACATAATATTGGCTGAATAAAAAATGAACAAAATCTATTATTCGCCAAAAGGATATGGAAGGGAATCACGGCAATAAAAAAGCTAAGCCAAGCAGCGGGGTCAGTGAACAAGCAGCAAAGGAATGGTTATCTAAACAAGCGATTTGGCAAATTTATTTACCTGCGCCTAAACGAATACAAAGACCACACTTTGTGAATACAATACCGAACGACACCCATCAAATCGATCTTCTATATTTACCCCATGATAACGATTAGACGAAAAAGATTTAAGTACACACTCACAGTCATTGACATAGCTCAAGATACAAAGATGCAGAACCATTAACACAAAAGAGTGCTTCTGCTGTTGCTGTTGCCATACAGCTGATATACCAACGAGGCCCGCTAACTTATCCTCGCATGATTCAAGTCGATGATGGAAAAGAATTTAAAGGTCGAGTGAATCAATTATTGTTAAAACATAGAGTTACCATTAAAAAGAGGCATTCCAGGAGTTCACAGATCACAGCTTTAGTTGAAAACTTTAACAAACAGTTATCTGAAAGACTTTTTCTACCATATCACAGAGAGCTGATGACAATTCTCGCAACACAGAATGGGTTAAAGACTGCCCTCTTTTTTGCGCCAATGAAAATAAAATTTTAAGGGGAAAAACCATACAAAAATCAAAAAAAAAAACCATGAATTCTCGGGCAAACTAAACCGTTTGGTTTAAAAGAAAGGTACCTTTATTTACGGGGGAACAAAGGGGGACACCGCACAGCGCAACCGATCCTTTTGGACATGACCATAAAAATAAAAAGAATTGTAAAGATAACCGCCCGTGTATTTTTTAAACGAGAAACGGGCAAAAAACAAAACAACCACTCCTCAAAATCTTTTTGTGAAGGAAAACCAAAACCCACAAAAACATTTCCTTTTGCTTAAAAATTTTACAAAAATAATTTAGACAAAAGGGAACACAAATGAAACAAAATGAAAAGGAAAGTTAAAATTTAATAGGGGAATCACATGAACATTCACTAAAAGGGAAACTTTTAAAGAGACATCAACACATCTAAACCATCCAATCCCCTACAACCCAAAATCCCAAATTTTTGATTATCAATAGGGGGAAAAGAATATTTTTGAAATAATAAAAAAAATCGAACACAAAACAAACATGAAAAAAAATTTGGGCTAAATTTGGAAAATCATATGTTTGAGCTTATAATAAATTGAAAAAATTTTTTCTCCTGGCCCAAATACTGACTTTTTCCGGTCTTAAACCAAAAAAACCCCTTAATCCAGTTCCATTGTTTAAATTTAAATTTTTTAAATTACATAAATAAATTGATCAAAATGGAAGCCGGGACAAGCAAAAATATAAAGGAAGGCCTTGAAAAAAAGGGGAATCTTTGATACGAGTTCACTATTAGGGAAACATTTTTCAAGGATTCACCAAAACCTAAAACATCCCAAACACCTACAACCCAAAAACCCAAATTTTTTATTAACAATATGGGGAAAAAAATATCTGAAATAATAAAAAAATTCAACACATCAACAAACATAAAAAAAAAATTTTCTAATTTGGGGAAAATATGATTTATCTTAAATTAAAATTTGAAAAATAAAACCCCCGTGAAGCCCCCACGAAGAAAAATATAATTTTCGTTCTCCCTGCCCAATGCATATAAAAAACCCGGTTTCAAATACCTTTTTGTTTTTTTCTAATCTAATGACTTCTTTTTACGCTGTTTGGTTTAAACTCATGCAGATTAGATCGAGTTTTACTTTTTCAGAGAAAAGTCTTTTTTCAAACAAACTTCTTTGTAGTTTCAACGATATTTTTACTGCACACACTGCAGATATTCCTTTTCTTTTTTAATGGTTTTTCCCCCCTCTCAAATACGTACATTTTTTACCTAACCCAATAACTCCTTGATCACCCCTCCAAAATCATCCTTCATCTTCCCAAAAACCTTCTTTTTAACGGCCAAAGTAAAGGGGAATCTTAGGGGTAATCAAAGTACATCCACCCACAGCCCTTTAGCTACCTATTTCCATTCTTTATAGATGTCTTCAGTAGGGGTACAAAACAAAACTATCTTATCTGTGTAAAACTCGGACCTGGGTACGAGGTTTTAAAAATAGTCAAAAAAAATTCAACATCAAAACTTTGATAATTCTAAAACAGTAAAAACCCCAAAAAAACAGGTTTTTTCCAATTTGAAATTTCTTTTTTTTCTCATTATCCAAAAAACGATCATAAATCTTCTAAATCCCCAAATTTGGTTTTGAATCAGTTAACTGCCTCGTTCTCTTTTTTGACCACTGACACTTTGCGCTTGTGGATTCTCCATATCCTTTTCCAAAACACGTTGTTCATTTCTTGAAAAAGTCTTTTCGAAGCTCTTTTGGGGTTTAGTTCAAACATTTCTTCAATTTTGGTTTCATGAACTGTTTTTTGATCAAAAGCAATTACCATGAAAGCGTCAACTTCAAAACCCTTTTTAAAAAAATTTTAAAGTCTTAATAAGACATAATTTTTTTTGGGGAAATTAGCACAAAGGGGGCTCTTTGGGTTTATCTTAGACTTTCCTGCTAAGGGGGGCCTTATTAGGGCATGGGGTTTATGGAAATTTTTAAACAACTTTTAAATAAGACCTCTTTAAAGATCCGTAAGAGTTGCATTGTTCTACAAATTCTTAATGTTTTAAAACCCCATTTTGATTGTGCCATTGCCCATCCCTACAATTTTTGCATCAAAAACATGAGAAGTTAGACCTTTTTCTACATATCGCCAAGTATTTGTTTTTGCTTTTCATAAGATGCACTCTACAAATTTTCCCCCCCGCAAACCTTTCAATCACTGAATCATTAAAAACTGACAATAAATCAAACTTTACTCCTATCTTTTTTAAAAACTCCCAACCATCCCGGGGGCAGAAATTAAAGGCGGGGGGCCACATAAGTTTTTTATGCAGGGCTTTCGTAATTTTTTAAAAACTCCCGGAAAAACAAACATGTATCCCCAAAAAGAATGCATCAAAATATCCCCCATTTTTTTTAACAATCTAACTTCTGCCCGCTCTTGAGCATGCTAAAAAACAAATCACTAATCCCCTTTTCCCTCTGAGCTAGAAAAAACGCGTTTTTAGCGGAAGGAACTTCTTTAAAATTTTCCCCAACTTTCTTTGTACTCAAAGGAAAACCCCCCTTTCTAACAAGAGTTGGGTCAAAATTTTCTTTTTGTTTTTGGGCAGGATTTTAAAAGGGAAACATACCCAAAAGGACTCTAAGACCCCCTCATTTTCCGCATAGAGTCATAAAAAGACAGTTTTTTAAAGGGGGAAACACTTACTTTTCCCTGAGACCCCGCAATGCATTTTTAACCCTGAAGGCGTTGGTTACTGCTTGCAATATAAAAAGAAGTCGTAACCTCGCAAAAAGAAAGAAAGGGGGCAGTTTCCAAAGTCTTAGGACCCCAAACTTTTAGTTAAAAAATTGCATTTACTGTGCGCTGCCCTTTTAATTTTCCCCCAAAGGTGATCTGGTCTCTTACTTTTCCGGTTTTGGTTTCGCCCAAATGAGGGGCCCAACCCCAAAACCCAACAATTTTGGCGGGCCATACTTTTTGTTAAATTTTTCAGGGAGTCTAAAAATTCCCTAGAGTTTTCAGATTATTAGAACAGGCGAAACCCCAACTTGCTGTTTGGGGTTTTAAAAAAGTATTCCTGCAGAAATTAAAGGCCCCCTCTGAATAATTTTTGGCTCTGAAGGGGCCCTCCATCCGACCTGCCAAAAATGAAGGCAAATGAAAAAAAATCTGATAAATTACCCCATTAAGACATTTTTTGGGGAAGTTTTTTGGGGGGTTTGGGGGCCCTCATGGGGGAACAAAAGCGACTCAAGTCGCGTAACTACGTATAAAACTTGTTTGCGCCGTTTCCATTTTTAAAAAACAAACCTTTGATCCAGGGGGGCGAAAATTTTCTGTATTTACATCAACAAAATTTTTAAACAATGTTTTAAAAATGTTCAAGCGAAAGTTTTAACGGATAAATTCTTTTAAAAAACTTTTTTCTACAGAATTCTTTTTTGGCCCATTTTTTAAGTATGCTGCTTTAAGTCTACTAAATTGTGCTATAAAAGTGAAAAGTTGGGGCAGCCCTTTTTGGCGAAGCCCTTGGAGTAAGTCCACATGATTTTTGGGGCCGGATCCCCAAATTGTATGGGTTGCCCTTTGGGGACACTCTAAAGGCACCAAATTTTTTTTCTCAGACCATGTGAAATACATTAACATTTTTTGGTTTTTTTTTGTTCTTCAAACTGTTTAAATTTTTGTCCACGCTAACGGGAAAGGGGATATTCCACTAAAGTTAAGCCCCATTGATGTAATTTTCATATTTAGATACTCTCTCTGCTTTTTTTGGGGGACGAAAATTACAGCCGGGCAAAACAAAACCACATAAAAAAATTTTTGTCAAAATTTTCTTTATTTTTAGAACTCCCTTTTTCGCCACCAGTGCGGGGGGGGCGGGAAAATGAAAGGGCCTTCCCTACAATCGGTGCAAATTTAGACTTTTTTAAATCTGACTCAAGATTTTCGCCCCCCCCCCAAAACCAACCCCTCTCATTTTAGCTTCTTCAGGGGCCCCGCATCAAACTTGCAAGCAGTTGGTCTCCCCCAACCAGGCGATAAGTCTTTAAAGAGAAAAAAAAAAAAAACCTGTTGTTGAGTCGAAAACCCAGACTTTTTAAAATTTTCTTCATTTATTGTTATAAAGTCATTAAAACAGCTAACATTTCTTTAATTGGCGGTCTATTGTTATTTTACCTGGAATTTAAAATGCATGCACAACACTTCCTGTACTTTGTTGGATCAAGGGGATTTTCTAGATCAAAAATCACAAAAAAGTTTTTGAAAAAACCGCTCCCCCTTTTAAGCATTCCTTAAAACCCTTTCCCGTCGGGGCCCTTTCAAATATTTTTAAATCCATTTTGGAGCTTCTTTTCAAACCCAAAAACCATTTTTTAAAAATTTAAATTAAAAAAAAATTTAAATCAGAATCAAAATCAACCCCTTTTTGTGCTTGGACCAAAAAACAAAAGGGAAAACCCCTTTTTAAAAATTTGTTAATGCGAGCGTTTAGAACGGGATTTTTAAATTTTCCCTCGTTTACTTTTTTAAACTTTTTTTTTTTAAATCTGCCGGTGTCTGGCTGTTGAAAAAAAACCTTGGCCCTTGCCTTTTTTTGAAGACCAAACTTTTGTTTTAAAAATAGTCATAAAATTTCCGGCCTGAAAAAACGACTAAATTCTTAAACGTGATGTTTGATTAAACTATGCTATTTTTATTGTCATTTAAAACGAACTAAGTTTAGCTTTTATTAGTTGAACCATTATTTGTGTGTTTTTGGAGTTAGTTTTTAATTTTTTGCTAGCACATTTACAGCTAATAAAACACGGGGCCAAGACCCTAAAGACACCCCGCCAGATAAAGCTAAGGGTGAAACCAACACCGTTGCAAAAGGCCAACACTTTTTCCCCCTTGCCTTTTAGTGCACTTATAGTTAAAGCCCCCAGTAAAAACATATGTAACAGCATTACAGGCACGAATCCCTTTCCCGCGGGTTTTGCTAAAAATTTTAAAAGGGCCCCTGCTCTATTTTTTGTTGCATTTGGGGGGTAATTTGGGGGTTAATCTAAAGGGTTTTTATTTTAGGTGTTTCTATTATCTCTTCTTTTGGGCGCTCTGGCGTTTGTAGGCCTTTTGGGTAAACCTAAAGGAAAAGCTTTTTTTTTAAATAAAAAAAAATTTTTAGTAATTTAATCTTTTAATCTGTTATTTTTAAAAAATTCAGCTCCCGCATCAAAATTTTAAAAAAACAAAATACATTAAGGGGTTTTAAATCGCCCCTTTTTCCCCTGCCCAATTTTTGAATTTTTAAAATTATGCTTTAACACTCCCCCCTTTTCCCTTGAAACCCTAAATTATCCTCTGTTGCCCTTAGGTCAATCCAAAAACCGTTTTTCGTTTTTAAAATAATAAACGGCCCAAACACGTGAAGAGGGAAAACTTTAACAAAAGGGGCTACTTTTGGACTTCTATGCCTCCCACCTCCGAAAAATTTTTCTTATTTCATCAAAATGCTGATAATTTTTAAACCCCCTGCAAAGCGTAGATTTGGTTGGGACTACCTAAATTTGGGAACATTGAAATTTTTTTTTTTGGGAAATTAAAAAACTTTTCAGTTTTTTTTTTAAACGGTTCTTCACCCTTCGCACAGAAATAAAAACCTTTGAGTGATCTTGCCGAGAAAACTAAAACAAAAATTCCCCATATAGTGTCTCCCCCTGCTTTGGGATGTGTGGGAAAGGTAAAATCACTCTTTCGAAAATAATTGCAAATTTTTTGACTGATTTTTGTTGCTCAATCAACCTTGCTAAGGGGGTTTTTGGCAAACCCATGTCAACTCTAACGCGATGTCAGAAATGCTGTATTTGGTTTTTCGGTGCCCTGAGATCTGATAACACTTTTGATTCAAAAAAAAGTTAGTTCATATGACAACCTGTCTTTTAATGCCCCTTAAAAGAAAGGGCGAAATCGAAACTTAAAAACCAAAACCCAAAGGGGAGGGAAAAAACCCTTTTCCCAAAATACGCAAAAACTTACAGCAACATACTTTTTGCCGTCTTTAGCATCTCCCGGCCCCCTATTCTGTTTTTTAGAGCTTAAATTTTTTTCGATTCCTTGAAACGCAAGATCTTTCCTTTCACCCCCCGGTTTACCCAATAGATCAAAATGGGTTTTAAAAATAAGTCTGAAAAGTGTAAAGAAAATATTTCTTGCCCCTAAAAATTTTTTAAAAAAATTTTTCTTAACGATTCCCCGCCCAATTCTGGGACAACTTCCTTTTTTGTGCCCGTTTTGATTCTTTTTTCTATTTTGAAAGTAAGTCGCGCAGACCCTTTGGCAAAAAACACTTAAACTGCCCCCTAGGTCGGGAAATTTTGACAGTAAGAATTTGATCGCAAAATAGAAGATGGATTATTTGGAACAATAATATTCCGTTTATTTCCCTTCACGCCAAAAGGGGTCTTTCAGCCTTCATGGGGGGCAAGAATTGAACCATATGTTTTTCGACATTTTTTTAAAAAAAAAATAAAAAGTTTTTTTATTTTAAAAAAATGGCAGGAAAATTTAAGTTTTAAGAAAAATTATGAAAGGTTTTTAAACCTGGAAAACGACTTAGTGAAATGACCCTTTGAACAGCATCGCTCACGGCCCCCCCAAAGTGGGGATGAATTAACAGAACCTAAGGTCAGAAACATTTTACCAAAGTTTTGGCCTAGAAAACCCCCCGAATTTATAGGGCCCCCGGAAAAAGAATTAGACAAAAAAGAAACCCTTTGTATGGAAAAAACGAACAGGACAACGGTTTTCCCCTTACAGATAAACGAGACCCCAAAATTTGTAGGCAAAAGTACCAAATTTTTAAAAAAACTTAAAATGGGGGATCGAAATCGCCTTGGCCTTGTTAAAACCAAATTAAGGGGGGAGGCTTTTCAAAAATTCAAAAAAACAACAAAAACTCCCCGACAGTCCGGAAAACCAAAAAAAAAACCCCAAGGGGGGGAAATTTAAAAAATTTAAAACAATCAGCAGACAATTAATTTAAAAGCAATTTGAAACAAAACCCTTTATCAGAAGAAACAGCATTAAAAAAAAATCACATCCCCCCGCCCAAACCCATGAAAAAGAATTATTTGCCCTTGATCGTTTCTTTAAGAACTTTCCCGAGGCGAATTAATTTAAAAAATGCAGCAAAACTGAGGGGAACCCAGATAAGCAAATAAAAAAAGAAAAAGAAAAACTCGTTGAGGGTGACGAAATCCATCGTAGGACGTGAAAATTTAAAAAAAGAAAAATAAAAAAGACAACATGATCTTTTAACAACAAAGATCGGCCCAAAAACGAGAATTGTTGTCTACTAACCGGTTCAATTAAAGATCTCAAATGAGCAGAATAAGAGAAAAAATCCAAAGAAAAAATTTTTTTTTATAAGACGCCAACGCTAGCAGAACGAATCGAACACTGTTTTAGAGAGCAAGGAGTCACATTAGAACGTTTAACGCCCTTTGGATTTGCAATAAGAAAACTGGTTTAAGGCTAATTTCCCGGCGGTGGTGGTTTCCCCGGGCGTGCCCCACCCCCATCCCCTCCATCACCACCTGATAAATCATGGGTAAAAAAACAAAAATTTATCCTCCTTTCAAATTTAATTTAAAAAAAAAAACCCCTAAAGCCATGGGCGCTTTAAACCGGGGATATTAGGGGGGGTTGTTACTTTGGGTTTTGTCTACTGCAGGCAAAGAAATTTGGGGGGTTTTTTTAGGGGGGGCCGGCCGGGACTTATGGGGCCCTTAGTTTTTCTTAATAATTGGTTAATTTTTTTGTAAAAAAGACCAAAATAATCCAAGGGGCCCGTTTTAAACCCCAAACCCGCGCTGTCTTTTTTATAAAACATGGCTTTGCGAACAGAGTCCGCGTCTTCAACGGCCTTTTGGGGTTTTGGCCCCTTTGGGGGTTGGGTGACTTATTCTTGGGGGGGCCCTCGTTTTGTTTACTGCTTGCCCAAAATTACTGGGTCAGAATTTATTTTTTTTTTCCGACCCTTTTGTCCCTTGGGCCCCCAACAAGGTTTTATTATTGTAGTTTTTTTATTGCGCCCATCCGGGCTGAGGGGCAAAGGCAGCATGTATAAACCAGTGGCCAAAAGCAAAGTCTACTTTCGATCTTGCGTATTGTAAAACATTTTGGTACCTTTTTAAAAATTGAAGGTAAATCAAAATGTAGAAAAAAATGGCGTCCTCTAAATTTGCTAAGTATTGTTTTTGCGCATCAAAACCATAAAGGATCATTATGTTCGACCCCGTTTGTGCTTGCGAAAACCAAGGGAAACACCAAACGTAAGTACGAAAAAAAGTTTGTTTTTTCGTTTTTAATTCCCGCTTTAGTTAGGCCCTTAGAAGTTTTCTAAAAATAAAAGTTGCCATTCTTTTTTTTGCTCTTGCTCTAAAGGACCCGAGGTGAAAAGCTGTGCCCAAGAGAAAGAAGTGTAAGGGGGTTCCATCATAAATTATACTTTCGGCACGCCCAAAAAAAAAGGGGGCCCCAACCATGATTTAAAATCCAACTTTTGGGCTAAAAAATCTGTCTTTGGGCCCTTTAAATTGAATTCGTTAAAGATCCTTTCAAAAACCTTTATGTCCCATTCTGTTTTTCTGGGAAAGGATTAAAAAGGTTTGTCCCTTCGGGGAATTGGGGCTTTCCAAATTTACAAAAAACTTGATGGGAAAAAAAAATGAAATCTGTACACGACCCACCAAAGGATCAGGAAGATTTAAATGATCAGCATACGACACTCCACAAACCCGTTTTAAGCCAAAAAACAGCAAAAATTTTTAAATAGTTTCTGATTTAAAAATGCAACGGAAGACTGAGCCCCACTTTCGGGATGTGGCCCTTTTTAATAGGAGGGTTTAAAATAGCCTTCAATGGGGTACAACCTTTTCTTTAAAGGCGTCAGACTGAGGGCACCGAAATGTCAAGAGTAAACCCGTTGTTTTATTTTTAAAATTTATGCGGCCCCCAAAAGAATATTTTGCACCAAATAATTTTAATGCACTCATTTTTTTTTCGTTTTTAAAAAAAAATTTTTTAAACAAAACAACCCAAGACCGCCTCCTTTTTTTTGAACATGCAATGAAAACATTGCGAACCCAAAAAGGGCGCGCTCCCCCTGAAATATTTTAAAAAAGTCGTATTGGGTTTTTTATAAGTGAATCCAAGGGGAATAATTTAAAAATTAAAAAAAATTTTAAAAATGCGGAAAAATTAAATTTTTGGGGTAAAAAATACCAAAGGTTTTACGGGTTTTGCTCACTAAAAGAAGCAAAATGAGTAACTTTCCCACTTTTTCCTCAAACTTAACAATGCAAATCAAAAAAAAATGTTTTACCTTTCCAAAAACCCGAAAAAGAAAAAAGTAGGCAAATTTTTAAAAAAAAGAGAGCTAGCTAAAATGTAGGGTTTACAACTAAACCCAACGACCCATCAATTTTTTAGTGTTTACAAACCAAACAAAACCCACTTTTGAGGGGGAAAAATCCCACGATCTGTTCATTCTTTTTCTATGTTTCATTTAACGAGCTAAGCCCTGATAAAAATTATATGATGGAAGGCCCTCAAATGTTTTTAAGAGCCTTCCATCAGGGGAAAACAGCATAATTTCGATTATAAATTTTTCCCAAATTTCCCCCTTTTTCCCGTTTTAAAAAAAATTAGTTTTTTGGGGGGCGGATCAATTTTAAAATAAAAATCACAGACAAAACGGGGAAAATCGTAAATGTGATAACCTGCACATTGTTTTAGAAAAAAATAATACTTTTACTAAAAAATAAGTCGCAAAGGGCCGAAGAAACAGGAATTTCATAACGCCTGTGAGTGTATAACTTTAGAATTTTAAAAAAACCCTTTCAGACGTTTTTCGGACTCTGAAAAAATGGTGAGATGGGGGCGCTTTGTAGGGTTTGAGTAAAACTAAAGATGGGGAAAAAAACACCAAAAAGGTTTTCGACAACAAAAGGGTTTTTCCCAAAAAAAAACCAAATGCGCAATGTAGAAGCAAATAAGGGGGCCGTAAAGAATATAAAAAGTTCAAAAACCACACAAATGGCACTTAGAACCATATTTTGAATGGGAAAAAAAAATTTGAATTTATAAGCCCTTTTACATTTTTGACCGCCAAAAAAGTTTTAGAAAACATTCCAAATCTGGGCCCCTTTTCATGTAAGCCTTTTGCCGGAGGGCAATAGTCGGGAAAAAATTGAAATAAAGCCTTAGGGAATAAAACCCCGTACAAACCTCCAAAGAAAGAATCAGTTTTAAAAAATCTTTTTACAAAAATTTCAGTTCATTCGGGAAATGAAATTAGGAGACACGTTCACAAGGGTATTTGAAATTTCTGTCTTAAAAGATGAGGAGAGGGATGGATTTGGGCGTTAGTGACGTCCTTCTAAAAGGAATTCTAATTAGCTGGCAAAACTTAGACCGTTGAAAAACTTAAAGTTACTGTCGTCATTCTTCACAATGGTGAGGATATTAAGGTCATAACAACAAGCAAAAAAATCAATATTAGTCTAAATAGAAACAATCTTACAGAACTAAATTGGATTAATCTTACACATTTAGGCCTTATAGGTTTTATTATACTGAACAAGTTTTGACAGAGAGTATGATAACATAATAACTGGATTAAATTAAATTCTGTTATGAAACCATGGAGCAGTTTTAAAATTTATGACAAAAACTCCTCATTGTTCATTGATTTGTGGACAGACTGTTTGTGGAAAAAACAATATTTATCCTAGACCTATTACAAACAGTTTATTGCTATAATGTTGATCATATTGTGATTTTCTGTCCAACTCTTAACTGGAACAAAGCATATCATGATAGAAGGTTTATATGGACAGATGATAACATTATATTAGTTGATCCTAGCAATAAACTGAGTGAGTGTTTAGAACGCTTTTATAAACTGTTTGAAGGAACGCAGACACTATTTATTATAGATGACTGTTCGGCAGAAAGAGACATAGTTAAAAAAAGAAATGCTTTGTCAAAACTGGCTTTCAGCGGAAGACATGCTGGAATAAGTGTGTGGATTTTATGTCAAAAATATAACTCAGTTTTAAAAGACTTTAGAGAACAGTTAAAGACTGTAGTTTTATTTCACATGAAAGACAGAGACTCATTTGATGAATGTTTGCGCGAAAATGATGTTATTGAAAATGATCAGGAAAAACATAGGATTAAGCAAAAACTAAAATCTGGAAAGTTTAGTAAATTAGTATTGAAAACGGATAATCCTACACAGTATGTTTGTTTGTAGAGTTTACTAGTTAGAGAACAGTAAAATGCCTATCCTGACTCAAACCGCTCAAAACTGGTTGAGAGCGGTTTGAGTTAGGATTGGCATTTTACTGTTCACTGAAGCCTTTCTAGATTCCTCCTTCTTGCTAGAGAAAGAATACACACATCCTCCAAGAATATAAAGTCATGGCCTTCTACACAAAATTGGCCCAAGATCCTGACTAGGAGAATAAACAATTCATACCATCATGATGCCATACTTGGATCAGAAAAAGCGCTTGCCCCATACCATCATGATGCCCTGCCTGCATCAGAAAAAGCGCTTGCCCCTTGAACTCTCCAGTCACGGGGAAACGATGAGATCCGACTCCTCTATCCAGGGTCTTCAATTGTTGGGGCTGAACTATTGGTGTGTTCCCCACACCATGGCCATCGTTAAACACCCGTCTCGGCACTTAGGAGAACAATGCCGTCGCAGCATCAGAGGAGGAATAGCTGACAGGATGAAGGGTGAAGGGCGAAGGGCTGAAACACGAATAAGGTTCGTGTAAGTAACCTGCTTCCCAATTTAAAATATGAATTCTTTCTTTCTCTTTTCTTTAGGTTTTCCCCTGTATCTTTCCCCAACGATCTATGGCTCACCTGATAATGACTGGTGAGTGGTGAGGACCCCTTGACCAACGTCCTGACGGGTTCGAGTCTTTAGGCCATCTCCTGGGCTAAAACTAATTCTTTCCTCCCTCCTTCTAGTGCGTGCATACTCAGTGTCTAACACACATGACCAGTACCTTACGAGCCCTTATTAAACCATCTCGCAGTGGTCACTTTCACCCAATGAGCAACCCTTGTCTATTTCTCTGAGTGATCCTCACAATTATTGGGGACGCCTGCTACACTAGTCAAGCCACATGAATATTCTTCCTTTTTTATTGTGGTATGGGGGAAATGATTTATATCACTGGACTAAATGTGATGGAGCGTCACATGCCTTGAGGTGAGGCTACGTCACATGACACAGTCATTTATTATCTTTTTATTTACAGTTGATATGGAAAATTCTATCATCTTTTGCAAGCTTTTCCAAATGCCATTTTGGAATACAACTCCACTTATATTTTCAGTCGCTTCAAACAGGTTTCTCTTTTTTTCCCTTCTTTTTTTTTCTGCCCATTGTAAATAAAAGTATTTCTGTAGCTTGACAATGTTTAACATTTTAAGACCTCCATCTCCATAACCACCTTCTTTTACATTGCGTTTTATCTTTACAAATGCTCTTCTATTACTTTACTTTTGTTTGCCAGAGGAATTTATACAGTATTGCATTATTTTATTTAATGGACTGTGGGAAAGACCTATAGATTGTATCACATATATAAACTGGCTAATCTAAACGTTTTATAACCACAACTTTACCTTGAATGCTCCGGTTGCGTTTACTCCATACCTTAATGATGGAACTTTTCACATGTCAGATTCGACCGTGACTTTTTTTTTTCTTTTTCCTCTCTCCTTTCCAACTACACAAGAAAAAGCACACTTCTATATACAGACTATTTGTCATTTTCTTCTTCTTTGCCCTCCCTAGCTCATGCGGGTACGACTCGTTTGGGTGAGTACGTTTTACGTCTCACGGTAAGCACGTGTATTCGTGCCATTCGGTCTCGTCCTACACGTGGGGCTAGCACCCAGCCCGCGTGACCTCTCATGGTCGGCCAGTCGGGGCCTTCCAACTAGCGAAATGGACTCGACCATCGGTTGGGCCGTGCCGATATTAGAGGGGTGGAAGGCAAGCGATGAGGGAGAAAGTCTGCGGATCTCTGGAGGGCCTTCGCCGGTGTCGTATATAATACTGTCGCCGTGGAATTGTATCGCAGCGATAGCATTTCACGTGAAATATTGTTGCAGCGACAATATGTTCTGGAAAAAAATGTCGCGCGACAACTTTTCACGAAAAATGTCCTATAGAATAGTGTAGCTGTCTATAAAATACTGTCGCTCGAAATTTTGCGACAGTTTTTTTGCGACATGACACTGTGAAATATTGTAGTCAGTGAATGCTGTCGCTTGCGACACATTTTCACGTGAAATCTTACCGTTAGAGTTAACATTTCCTGTGAAATGTGGTCGCAGCGTTAATATTTCACAGCGACGATTTTTTTTCTGCAAAGGGAAAAAACGTCGCCGCGGTTGAACGTCAACATATCACAGAAAATAATGCAGCCTGCCATGGAATAAAAAATTGTCGCAAGTAATTTTTTTTATCATAAATGGTTTTGACGAAAGTCAAATTTCCATTCGTGTGTGTGCGTGAGTGCGTGCGTGCGTGCGTGCGTGCGTGCGTGCGTGCGTGCGTGCGTGCGCGTGTGTGTGTGTGTGTGTGTGTGTGTGTGTGTGTGTGTGTGTGTGTGTGTGTGTGTGTGTGTATGTGTGTGTGTGCGCGCGTGCGCTCGCGCGTTTGTGAACATGTGTGTGTGTGTGTGTGTGTGTGTGTGTGTGTGTGTGTGTGTGTGTGTGTGTGTGTGTGTGTGTGTGTGGTGTGTGTGTGTGTGTGTGTGTGTGTGTGTGTGTGTGTGTGTGTGTGTGTGTGTGTGTGTGTTGTGAAATGTGATGTTTTTATCAATATCGTAGGCCTAGGACATTTAGCACAACGAAAGTAGGGGAAGACTGGGTAAGTTAGAACCCCAAAGAAATGCAGCCCTACCTCCTTCACTAATTTTATTTCACTCAAGGTTAATTATTTGTGAAGCTTATCATGAGAGCTTCATATAGTACAGCCATCAAATGGCTATCTTTATTTCAAAAAGTTCTACATAAGAAATCATAAAATTCTTAAAGAAAAGGAAGCCCACTTTAGACATCATTTCGAGTTAAATGGACCAGGGAGTGGTAAATATTGGGCCATGGGCCTATATTAACCGACACGCATTATTAATAAACCCAAACCAATATTGTTTGTCTGTTGGCCATATAAGATGTGTGAGCTTGTTCGATAATCCATTTAAAGGCACCTAAGGTCTCAATACATTCATAAACTAAACTTGAAGAAATCTTAAATAAATGTTAGCGAACCGCCCAGAGAACGTGGACAAACGAGTCACAAGACAAAACAACGAAAATTCACTTCAGATCGCTTAGGGTTCAGCGCAAGGAAGAAGGCGTTGAATCTTCCTTGCGCTGAACCCTAAGCGATCTGAAGCGATCAAAGCTAAGTGAATTTTCGTTGTTTTATTCGTTTATGTAGCACCCGACAAAGACCTAAGAGGTCGAAACGCGTTGTGTTTTGTCTTGTGACTCGTTTGTCCACGTTCTCTGGGCGGTTCGCTAACATTTATTTAAGATTTGTTTAGATTTCCGCCTGCAGTCGTCTCGCTTTGCAACTAAACTTGAAGAGTAAATGTTATCCTTAATTGTCAGAACAGAAGCACTAGCATAATAGAGTCTAAAAGCTAATACGAGCCAAATCGCAGAACAGACAGTTTCAGTTGTCTTGCTTCAATTGCAGTGCTTCTATGGCACTTAAAATCATGAATTTACAAACGAGTCAAAGTAACCCATTTTACTCACAAGTAACCCAAAAGTTATCAGAGGCTATAATGCAGAGCTTCAGGCATCATTTGGCTTTGTTTTACTGCAGTCCTTTTAAGGCATTCAAAGCTCGAAGGAAGCCGTGATTTGAAATTAATTAACATATATTTGGTTGAAAGGATCATCCATTTCTCTTCTAAAGCTTTTATCCTGGTTTAATGACATAAACAACGCAGAAAAAAAACCAGAACGTAACGTTCAAAATGGGTTTTCTTTCATTACGGTCGTTTTAAGGTACCTAAGGCCTAAATATAATCATGTTCAAAGTGTGAACCATAAGACATGTATATAAATCATCTTTTGTTTTGGATGGCTTCTTTAAAAAAAAGACAAACGAACTAATGTTCAAAAACAAAAAGAAACATTCAAAGCACCATCAATACGTTTCTTCTAAACAAGTGGATGCCACACACACACACACACACACACACACACACACACACACACACACACACACACACACACACACACACGCACGCACGCACGCACGCACGCACGCACGCACGCACGCACGCACGCACGCACGCACGCACGCACTCACACACACACACACACACACACACACACACACACACACACACACACACACACACACACACACACACACACCACACACACCACACACACACACACACACACACACACACACACACACACACACACACACACACACACGCACACACACGCACACACGCCGACGAAGCTGGATCTTGAACCTCTGAAGTCTTGCGGTAGAAGACAGAACCGAAATTTTTAAAGATGAAGTTCCTTTTGACCAAGATTAAAGACATGTGTTCGTTTTGTGAAGCCGCGAAGTTAAGAAGTAAAAAGGTCACATAGTCCAATAAGGTCGAAGCGGTTAAATAGATAATAACGCAAATTTCTCAAATATCATGGTCATAATTATTTCTCTTTGTTCGTCGTACAACTATTTAGGCCTATTAATAATGAGCAGTCCAAAAGCTGCAGCTTGTAATAAGAATACTATAATGCCATGGAACTACTACACATTTTTTGTTTGTTTGTTTCTTCTTTAAAATAAGTTTTCAAATCAGAAATTTCGGAGACATTTAAGGAAAGAAGGAAAGGAGTTTTAAGAGTTGGGTGTAGCATGTAATGAATTAGGATATCTATAATATAAGAGTGCGGCTTTTTATACGATTTCTTTGTCTCTCGTTGTTTTCCCCATGACTATCCATATTGACATTCACATAGCCCTGTCACCTAATTATGTAATATTATGGGGATAATTATATGATTTGTTCCCTCGGCTTTGACCTCCTCTCATCCATCTCTGACCTATCATACCTCCTTCAAAGGTTTGTGTCCCTCCTGTATCTCTGACCTATCATACCTCCTTCAACGGTTTGTGTCCCTCCTGTACTGTAAGGGAGTGCATGAGTGAGGAAATGTATGCGTGTGAGTTTGTGTGCGTGTGTGCCCACGCATTCGTGCGTACATGCGTGTGTGCGTAGTCTCTCTCTCTCTCTCTCTCTCTCTCTCTCTCTCTCTCTCTCTCTCTCTCTCTCTCTCTCTCTCTCTCTCTCTCTCTCTCTCTCTCTCTCTCTCTCTCTTTGCTGTTCTCAGTTTATATAAATGATCTCCCTCTTTATATTGAGGATTCATGTGAACTCTTTTGTGATGATACCACTGTCCATACAAGTAGCCCCAGCTTGGAAGCTGTTTTCACTTCATTACAGAAGAATGCCAATATCTTAAGTAATTGGTGCAATGTAAATCACATGTCATTGAATCCTAACAAAACAAAACTAATGCTGAAAACAACAAGGCAGAGAAGACAAAACATAACCACACAGCCCCCATCTGTTTTTATCAATAATCAGGAAATTGAAGTGGTGGATAGCCATCGAGTTCTAGGTGTATATGTTGATAATAATCTTTCTTGGTATCATCACCTTCGCAGTTTATGTAAATCAATATCCAGACAAACATATCAGCTGTGCAAGATTAAGCATTTCTTAAACCTTCATGCCAGGAAATTGTTCCTACACGCACATGTTCTCTCTTCAATCAATTATTGTTCAACACTATTTGATTCTGCTAGTGCTAATGCCATGAAACCTCTTAAGAGTGTCTACAAAAGAGCACTTAAAACGGTTCTATTAAAATCATCTAGTCTTAGTGAAGGGGATTATACTAAAGCGGGGGCTCTTCCGTTACAAGAAATGTTTGCTGTCAACAAATGTCAGCTAATGCAAAAAATTTCATCGGGTTTAGCACCACAAACTCTTCAGTCCAAATTTAGCATAAACCCTAGGGATTCAACCAAATTCCAGGTTCCCACACCTAGAATAGATCTATTTAAATCAAGCTTATCTTACTCAGGTAGCGTAGTTTGGAATTCACTTCCACTACATTTCCGATGTACTCATATTACAGAATCCTTCAGGGAAAAACTAATCACACATTTCACAGCAAACCATTGCTATTAGAACAAAATACATATACCAGGGCACACCCTCTGTTTTGCTGCATATTAAACTGATACGCCGCTTCCTTTCCACTGATGTTTTTAAAACCAGATAATGATAAATGAGAGATATGGTTACTATCGGTTATATTAATGATTGAAATCATATTATGATGAATGATTATTGTGGTCGCTGGTTTTATTGGTGCATTGTCACGAATTGATTGATGTCTTAATACTTTGATTTCCTTGAGCACTGTAATTGCAAGGTGATAAATGTGTGTCCGGATTACTGTTGATCATATTGATGTATTGCTCTTTATTCAAATTTATAGTAATGTTTAGCATGTGATATTTTGGATAGAAAAATGGAATTATAATCTCTCTCTCTCTCTCTCTTCTCTCTCTCTCTCTCTCTCTCTCTCTCTCTCTTCTCTCTCTCTCTCTCTCCTCTCTCTCTCTCTCTCTCTCTCTCTCTCTCTCTCTTCGTTTACTACGGCTGCGTTTCGATGGATTGTCGCTTAATTAATAATTATAAATTTGGGTAGTGTATGAATGGTAAAGAAGAAAACAAAAAAGATGGGGAAGGTAAATAATAATGGCATCTCTCTCTCTCTCTCTCTCTCTCTCTCTCTCTCTCTCTCTCTCTCTCTCTCTCTCTCTTTCTCTCTCTCTCTCTCACACACACACACACACACACACACACACACACACACACACACACACACACACACACACACACACACACACACACGCGCACTACACATACCACTCACACACACACACACACACACACACACACACACACACACACACACACACACACACACACACACACACACACACACACATACACGCGCGCGCGCACATGCACACGCACACATCATGAAAAATAAATGTTATAATTATTGATGCTAGGAATTTATTGCTGCTTAGTGATAACTGATTGTTCGTTCTCGTTTTGCCTTATAACCACATCATATAAATGTAAAAGAAAGAACAAATGTTGATATTATTGATGCATTGTAGTTGTCTTAGTTTATCATCCTTAGCAGTTTGTTGTATGTTAATCTTTTACAAAAGGAATGTAACTCTCTCCTCTCTCTCTCTCTCTCTCTCTCTCTCTCTCTCTCTCTCTCTCTCTCTCTCTCTCTCTCTCTCTCTCTCTCTCTCTCTCTCTCTCTCTCTCCTCCCTTAGATAGGAGGATCGCTTATTCCAAATATCTGTGGTGCTAATTCTTTTCTTTTTTGTAATCAATTTCTTTATTCTTGTTTGATGTTTAAATCGTTTCTTTTTCCTTTTAAAGTCATCTACGCCTTAACTGTTAATGCATAAACTTTTAATGTTGTGAAGATATGTATGTTTGTTAAAAGTTTTGTAAGTCTTCGTCGCTAGTCATACTTAGTCCCTTAACGGGGCAAGGGCCGGATGAAAAAAAGCATGTGTTTGCTTATCTGTTACCCTTGGAAATAAAGATTTTCATCATCATCATCATCTCTCTCTCTCTCTCACACACACACACACACACACACACACACACACACACACACACACACACACACACACACACACACACACACCACACACACACACACACACACACACACACACACACACACACACACACACACACACACACACACACACGTAAACGCGCATGCGCGGGCATACACAAACAAACTCAAAACACGCACATACACTTCTACAACTTGCAGGGTTTGTGGGGAGAAGTCTTAAGGGTTCTATTCAATTGTCTAGGAGAAAGAGTTTCGTCCCACGAGAAGATGTTCAGAGTGGGTGGGGTAAGTAAAGTGACAGCTGACACGGGGGTATCCTAGGAGAGAAAAAAAAAAAAAAGAGAGAGAGAGAGAGAGAAGAGAGAGAGAGAGAGAGAGAGAGAGAGACAATATGAGAGAGAGGGAGAGAGAGAGAGAGAGAGAGAGAGAGAGAGAGAGAGAGAGAGAGAATGAGAGATAGAGAGGGAGGGAGGCAGAGAAAGAGAAAGAGAGAGAGAGAGAGAGAGAGAGAGAGAGAGAGAGAGAGAGGAGAGAGAGAGAGAGAGAGAGAGAGAGAAGAGAGAGAGAATGAGAGAGAGAGGAGGAAGGGAGGGAGAGGGAAGGAGGAAGGGGGAGAGAGAGAGGAGAGAGAGAGAGAGAGAGAGAGAGAGAGAGAGAGAGAGAGAGAGAGAGAAGAGAGAGAGAGAGAGAGAGAGAGAGAGAGAGAGAGATGGACGAATGAATCACAGATATATTTCAGCATGAATGCAGTTGTTTCAGGGTACACACACACACACACACACACACACACACACACACACACACACACACACACACACACACACACACACACACACACACACACACACACACACACACACACACACACACACACACACACACACACACACACACACACACAACACACACAACACACACACACACACACACACCGTCGCGCTCTCTCCACATACACGCACACATGCTTGCACGTCCAGAGAGAGAGAGAGAGAGAGAGAGAGAGAGAGAGAGAGAGAGAGGGGGGGGGGAGGGGGCGGGAAAGGCAGAGACCAACTGACAGACAGTTTGATGGACAGAATGAAACTGAAGAGAGTCAAACAGATAGAGGGAGGGCGATACATAGAGAGAATGGGCGAGGAAAAACAGAGACAGAAAGATAGACCGACAGTCAAGCAGACACAAATAAAATCATAGACAGAAAGACAATACGAGAAAAACAAACAGAGACAGAAAGACAGACCGACAGTCAAGCAGACACAAATAAGATCATAAACAGAAAGACAATGGGGCAACTGATACGTAAAACCATGAGAGAGGAAGGTGGGGGTAGAGCTGGGGCAGAGACCGAACATGTCTTCGACGTCGCTTTTTTTTACGGGAAATACTGTCTCAGTGCGACAACTTTTCTACGGCAGCAATTTTTTACATGAAATGCTGTCGCAGGGACATAATTATATTTTTAGGCAACGACACGATTTTATGGACATTTCTCGTGAAATCCTGTCGCGCTACCAATTTTTATTAAATTAAGTCGCTCAGCGATAATTTTTCACGAACCAGCTGCAGTATTTCTCGGGAAATACTGACGCTGCGACATGATTTTATGAGCGACAGTATTATATACGACACCGGAGGGCAGCCTTCGTCAGTGCATCGGGGGTTCCTGTCTGAGCGAACGACGAAGAAGAAGAAGAAGAAGGAAGGCAAGAGGTGGGCTAAAGAAGGATCGCTCTGGGAGACACAAGGAGCTGAGATGCAGAACCAAGAGCAGCTGACCGGGGAGTTCGCCGCTCCCGTGACCCGACTCCACCCACCTTCGCTGGTCGTGGAGAGAGCTTCGTTGCCCGGGCCACCAGAACACTTTTCGTTAAGTGACGGGTAGGCTGTTATCCGTTTTTGGACAGTTCCCCTTCAGTGTGGGGGCGCTGCTGATCCTGCCGGTTGTCCTGACCACACGTGCTGATGAGGTAGGAACTAGTATTAAGTGCATAGTAAGCGGCCCTCAAACAGCTATGTTTCATGTTAAAATGTTATGTTATTATAAATTTGTTCCAAGCCTCAACTTTTGGTCGTATGGACATTCAACTTAGAAATTATTTATAATGTTGATATGGTCGGAAAATGACCACATGTAAATGTGAGATTACCCTCTATAGGGAGAGCACAGTGAAGAAAGAAAATAAACAAGAGAAACATTCTTTAAAAGAGGAGAAGGGAGAGCAGTCGGAAAATTAGGGGTGTGGCACCTGTTAGCAATGCTTGCGGCCCTTCCCCTCCTTGCGTTTCTCTGGGGGGCGGAGGGAGGTAGTGTGTATGTGAGCATTTGTGTGTAGCCATTCTATCGATGCTCTATTCTTTACTTTCCTTCACTCTTCTGACTCTCCTTCCAGCATTGCAATTCCGATCCTTTAGAGTGCCGGAGGAGAGATGGCTCTCTGACTGTCGTGTCCTTGTGTGGTTCTGTGAGCGCCTGTGTGTGAGCTTCTGAGCGCGACTGGCCTCTCAGCCCCACTGTTCTCCCTCAGATTATCAGGGGACTAGGTAACCAGCCTCCCTGTTTAGCTTGGTTCTCCAGGTCTCAGCGGGCAGCCAGGACACCAGAGCCACAGAACTGCAACCATCACCTTCCGGGCCCCACGGCAGGCAGCCAGGACGCCAGGGCCACAGGGCTGTGACCCACTGCCAGAGAGAGGACGGGGACGCCCTCTGTGAAAGCTAAAGCAATTGGACATGAAGTCCAGAACCACACTAATCTGTGCCATGTACCTTAAACCCAAGGGAGAGACAAGTGCTGTGTGTTTGTGGCAGAGGGGTGTGTGGTTGCGTTTTTGTACTTTCGTTTCTTCTTTTGTCTGAACTTCGGTCATCCTTTTGTTTGCTCTCCGTCATCGTCATCTATGTTTTAGTTCCTCTCTTTTCAAGCCCTTCCTCCCTACCCCATTCGTCCCGAACTTGGTGGGTGTTAGGTTGGGGGAAGGCGAGGGTAGTGTAGTTGGGAAAATCATTTCATTTGATAGGGGTAGCTAGGTCATTCCGCCATCTATATTATTCTATCTGTTTATAGAAAATAAGACAAGTGTGAATGTGAAATTGTTCGTGGTCTGCTGTTGAGTGTGTCCGCGAGTGTGGAAGACAGCCTTTGGGGAGAAACCTTAGACCTGACGTAACAGAATTCATGACATCTAATCTATGAGTCCAGTTAACTTCAATGTCGCTTGCAATTTTGATTTTTTCAAAATAGACACCAATGTTTTTCATTTTTCTGACCAAAGTAAATGGAATTTTTCATCTTCATTCTTTTTACCCATTCTTAAAACCTTGGGTTTTTTTGTGAATGTAACTTAAGGCCCGAAAATCTTTCAAAATCGGTTAATATTTCTTAAGCTCTAAGCATGCTGTTCTGTTTTTCAGGGGAGGGGGGGGGGGGGAGGAATGAAAGCAACGGATGAGTCGTCGGCCATACGTTTTATTTTCATATGAGCTGGGGCTTGTGCAATGAGGAGTTGGAATTTCAATGTCCTCGAAGGTACTGTTCCTAATTTTTGATCGGAAGCAGCTCTACAGCCTGTACAAACGCGAGAGGTGAAAAAGGGCGACCCTGTCTGATACCACTGGAAATTTCTGAAAGGTTCTGAAAACCAGCTGTTTGAACTACCATGTTGAAAAAACAAATACCCACCTTTTAAAGTCTGCAACAAAACCAAAAAAAAACTCACATCAAATGCGTGCGATGAATATTTTCTCGGCTTTTTCATCAAATGTACGTTTTTGTGTTGCATTTCTTCTTTGTACAACTTCACCGAATCTTTTTTTCCTTATTTTTGTTTACAAGATGTGCTTCTTTTATTCTCCAATTATGCAACAATAAGATGTTCTGTAATCATACAAGAATGAAAATGTGGTCGTTTTTAAGATATTTAATATGATTTACAGATAATAATCAATGTTCGCCTATTTGATAACACAACACAGATCAAATGATTTTGCATTATGTTCCAAGAAAAAGGTAGTGCTGGATGATGATGATGATTAGAGAGAGAGAGAGAGAGAGAGAGAGAGAGAGAGAGAGAGAGAGAGAGAGACAGACAGACAGACAGACATACAGACAGATAGATAGACAGACAGACAGACAGACAGACAGATAGACAGACAGAAAAACAGAAAGAAAGACAGGCATTGCATAGAAGGAAGAAGAGCAGTACAGTGAAAATACAGAATGAAGGAGCAAGGAGGAAAAAGAGCAGAGCAGGGAGAAGAGGGAGAGGTCAGTACATTGTGGGGGCAAGGGGAGGCGACTGAGCAGTGGCAATCCTGAGCACAGAAGAGCACTAAGAGCAGGAAGGGTGGGGACAGGATGCAAATCACTGAGTGTTTAGAACAGCAGAGAGTCTCTTATATCAGGACAGCCAAGCAGTTGAAAGGAAGGCCTCACAGTTATTTCGCATGTATTGTAAAGAAAAAGGTAGTGCTGTTAGGTTTCGTTTTGCCTGATCTCTGATGCATTACTATACTCGCGTTCTGTACAAAGTGTATCACAAATAGCAACATCAACAGAAAAAACTATGTGTCCGACTGTGACTACAGCACTTCCTTATTATTGTGAGCTGGTATCTTCTAGCTTCCTCTAAATATGCACGACATGGACCCTTACATGTGGATGTTGAGATAAGAAACAAACCATGGAAATGTAAATGTTACTACAAGATACGATACATCAGATATGCCGATCGTGTCACCCATCGACAAATGCGTAAAAAAAATCAGGCAGCAGAAGTGGCCACACTGAAATCTATCTTTAGAAACAGAAGGAAAAAAAACTACGTTACAATAACACTGACAATAATATTTTTTATTCGTCCTTTTCTGAACAACTGGCCCATACAAACAGGAGAAATGATCATTCAAATTGTATACATGGTGAGTAGCAAAACATTTCACTCAAAGTGTAGTTTGGCATTTGGGTTTGATAGCTCCGCAAATACAGTGGCAGTTCTAAAGGCTAACTTCACACGAGGATTGTGAACAGCAATTGTACTTTTACAGTTGATGGAAAACGGTAATAACACAAAGGGATATGTCTTTTATGGAGTGCAGCATACTTGGGCACACAAGCAAAAACAAATGAACATCATATTCAACACAGTTCAAATCAAAGACTTTACAAATTGGATTTGACAAACATTTGCCAAAACGTGGGATTCCATTTAATGGGAATCGATTTGATTTAATCAGACAAAGAACATGATGATGCTGATGATTTTCTAGATGCTTATACAGGTGGCTCTTAAGATTTCTGATTGTTATAAGATTCAGTCTCCTTCTGTTCCAACTGATTCACGTCAGCACTGACGGAAGTTATCCTGATCTTTCTTTGAATACTTTAAGAAAGTAGCAGGATTTCCAACATCTGCATCACCCATATACATTCAAATCCAAATTTACACAACATGGCTTGAGTAGCCCAGTTCTGTCTGCCATTATCATTATGTATAAACAACATTATTGTAACACTGACGAGGGTTAGTGTCATGTGATAGTACAAGAAGCCTGCACCAATTCTAATAAGCTGTACATAGCATCAATATATAAAGGAAAACTACCATACCCAAAGCAACATTATTTTTTTACATCTCTCCCAACACTCAAAACCATTTCACATACTTTCGTTCGCATCTTTTCATTTTCTTCGAAGCGTTGAACACCCCAAATTTCTGAGCCATGTAAACAGATTGGCTTGATTTTCACATAAAAAATCAAAATAAAATAAAAAGTATGAACTGACATGTTTTTGTTTGAAATATTACTGCTTAATTCTTGCAAGCGGGCTAGGTGGCGTCCAAGAAACACTGCTTACACATTTTGATCAGTTGAATGTAGCAGAACATATCACTCCCAAATACTTGTACATGGGTTCTACTTTGATTTGTTTTCAAGCACAAAACCTTACTTCAGATCGTTAACAAACAAACAAACAAACAAACAAAAAACACCGTTCTTAAATTTCAAAAACAGAGTGACTGAGGGCGGAAAATGAAGCAAAATTTAAAACTAAAGGGGGTTAGTTACCGCCAAGGACACAGACAAACATTGAACAGGACAGGACACAATGCATTTCTACCTCCTGGGTCTTCTTCAGGCGAAAACAAATAACGTTAAGGACAGTGGACACTCCTTTAAAAGGAGTGTTTTAAAGGAGTGTCCACTGTCCTTGACGTTTATATATATAATATATATATATATATATATATATATATATATATATATATATATATATATATATATATATATATATATACATTATATATATATATATCCTTTTCCCCTGTAAATTGGTTAACTTATTCATTTATTTATTTATTTATTTATTTTGAAATTTATTTATTTACCAATTTATTCATTATTTCATTTCATTCTGTTTGTTTACTTGTTTATCTATTCATTTATTTATTTATTTCAAAAGAATTCCTCTCCACTAAGCACTATTATCAATCCACCTTTATTCACTACTGTCACCAATATATCTTACTATTCTACAAAACAAGCTACAAACCCATTGTATCACACTTTCTCCCTTCCTGCCCCCCCACGGCTGTTCAGAGCAAGCCACTTAGTTCTGAGAGGCAGGGGAGTTTACAGCTCTCCCACAGCTGCAGAGGCCAAGCCGTGAATGCAGGTCAAGGAAAGGGGTGTTTTCTGCAGGCTGCTCCCCACCAGCCAGCTAACCGTGCTGTACTCGACCAACTGAATGTCATCTGTGTACAGCTGGTCTGGCAGCAATGTGTTCGGCATTGATGAGCGGCCATTACAAATGGGGCTCTTAGTTTGATAATCAGTGGTTGTCATGAAAAATGTAATATATCTGTGCTCTTGAGATGACTGAATTGGCGAATTCCCGACAATTCTTTTAATACCAAACTCGACTAGGTTTATTTTCTTGTAGATAATGTAGATACGGCATGAAAGCTTGTACACAAGAGGTCAGGCGATATTCAAACAATGACAACACACACGCACAATTGTGAAAGAATGACGTCATCACTTTCTGGGAACTTAATTTTCCCTAGTTAACTAGTACACAAGTTTGATACATGCCTCTGCTTGGACTACAACAACAAAAATGTTGGGTCAGAAATGTGTAAGGCTTGTTTGTTTGGCCCTATAACTAAGTGTCTCGAATGGGACAGAAAAATAAAGCTGTGCCCCTCCCCGCCTTTTCTATTATTAATTTATTTTTTTTCCCATAATACCCTTCCAGGTGGCCCCGTTTCCGCCCGGCGGCCACTTTGGACGCATGACAAGATAAGTGTTTTTTTCATTCTTTTTGTCCACTGTCCTAAACGTTATTTGTTTCCGCCTGAAGAAGACTGAGGAGGTCGAAATGCATTGTGTCCTGTCCTGTGCAATGTTTGTCTGTGTCCTTGGCGGTAACTAACACAGTTCTTAAATACAACTACCTCGTTTTGTTGTTGTTGTTGTTTCGTATTTACTTCTAGTCCCAATTTGCGACAGAAAAGATCCAAACTTCTTCTGGAGTTCAATCGCAGAGTCAGAATCCAAGGCAATGTCATCTGCATACATCAACAAGAGAATGCCAGTTTTATCTGAGAAAACATCAATCCCTCTTCTGTTACTAGTAACTATTGTATTGTGCAGTTCAGATACAAATAATGAAAACAACAAAGGCCTAAGAATGTCGCCTTGCCTTACCCCTGACAAACACTTAAAATACTCTGTAATGCTATTTCCGAATCTACCTGCCGCCATAACTTGTTTGTACATATTTGTGAGTGTTTGAAACATGTTTCCATGGATTCCTTTTTGAAGTAGATCACACAGCACATTTGCTCTATCAATACCATCAAACGCCTTGGAGACGTCAACAAAAAGAGTGTAGAAGCGGTCGGGAAACTGCTTACCATGTGCACATGTATCTTCTATCTTCCTCAAAGCATGCAAGACATGGACCCTACATTGGATATGGAAAGAAGAATCAAAACCATGGAAATGAAATGTTACTACAAGAAACGACACACCAGAAATGCTGATCGCATCACCCATTGACAAGTGCGTCAAAAAAATCAGACAGCAAGTGGGCCATGGTGAAATATATTTATAGAAAAAGAAGGGGAAAAAGAAACTACGTTCTATGGACATGTAACAAAATCCAATAGCGACTACCGGATTTACACAGGTCACTCAGCTAGGAATAGCATTTGCTGAAACAGTCCTTCAGAGGACTGTTGAAGGTGATAGACAGAGGGGGAAGTCAACTTACAGTAGCACAAAAGAAAGACAATCTGTTATATCATGCCATACAGACAGTTTAGAAAAACTGATGGACAGTCCTAAGAGTGGATGCAGAGGAATAAACAAAGACAAAGTATGTGTTGTTAGTGTTGTATGTGATCTGCTATATTGCTATTCTGTGCAGAGTGTATCACAAATTGCAACATCAGCAAAAATGCTATACCTACATCTCTGAAGACTGTGATGGTTGTCCAGGTGTAGGCTATTTCTCGAAACAGAACATTACAGGCACCGCACACCTACAGAAGAATGTATCTGGATGTTGGTACGACACCCTTGTAAGCTTCACAGAGAACCAGGGAGTAGTGCATGGTTTTTGTGGAGGTTCCACAGTTTTTTGTGCACTGCACGTGGAAGTCGGACAAGGTATGTATGTGCGTGCTCACGTTCAACGGTCGGCATTCTGGTGTGGTGTCACTGAAAGGAACACTTGGGAATTAACATGTATGTACAAAAAACACGTTTTCGGTGGTTACAATTGACATGTGATTATAGTGTAGTTCAAGATTTATTTTTTCAGTCAGTTGCGAATTCAATACGGATAGTAATCTTGAATAAGCCGGCAGCTACAATCAATTTACAAGCAGTAAAATACAATAATTTATTTTTACAAAATATGACAAAACATTCTGGATATATAAACATACCATATGCTTGTGACGAGATTCCTTTTAGCACAGAACTGACGTTACACTCCGAACATGTCGTCATGGTCAGTGTTCTGCAGTCATACCACCTTTACCCTTGCCGTGATAGCAGTCCGTTGCGATTGACATACAAAAAGCAAAATACATCTCAAGATTACAGTACTCCTGTGTGTACTGAGCGTTCCACGCCAGCGTCCATATTTTATGTCTCATATATCCAAATTCACTTTCTTCACGACGGTAACAAACTAAATTTTGTCAAAATGGCTTTTTCTGTTTTCTACGTCTCTACACATCCTTATAAACTGCGAAGTGGGTTGTTCAACTGTTCTGTGATTAATTACTTCAAGTTTAATCACTTTCTGCACTGTAATCTGAAGACAGAGTGTGAAGATGGACGGGATGAAACAGAACACTGTCCCTTCAGTGGTCCCAGATGTCAGGGGATGGTGGCTTCAACTAACAAATGTTTCAAGATAGTCATGTTAGACACTCTTTCATTCACTATGCATTTATCCATGAATGTAAGAAACACGGCCAGCAACTTGCTTCCGTCAAAATTAAAAAGAACTGGAAGACTCCCTACCATTTTCAAAAATCATTTTAGATTTCTTGTTGCTTTCGGTTACACTTCAGGCTGGCACCTGGTGCCTTTTATATATAGTAGATTCCGTAGGTGGTCTGATGATACAATTATATTCAATCAGAATCACTTCGTATATTCCAGACATACTATTTCAAGGAAGAATGTGGATCTGCGTCTGGCATCCTCGGGTTTAGCGAAAGTGCCCGGTCGTACGGAGCACTATGCGAATTCAAATTAGATCCACAGGGTGTGTTTCCTCGAAAAATTGCAACAGACAAATCAGAGTCCGCACAGCCCACTTTCACACACACCAGACAGGCTTTACTCACTTGTTCACACAGTCACGTGATCCACAGCTTTATGTATTGTAACCTCGACCGTTATTGTAAGAATTCATAAATTCTGAAGGTTCTGCATTCCTGAAAATTAATACCAATCAAGAGCATGCGTTATCAGCTATGAGAAATACAACGTGTGCACTTCCAATGTTCAGTTGCATTAAGTATGTTAAATCAATACATTACACTTTGGTGTGTGACTTCATACAGGACTGTCCAGATAATACTGATGAGTCCTTCTGTGAGCATCCTTTGTGCCAAGGCTTCAAGTGCTCTAATGGTCAGTGTGCATTGCAAAGTCAGCGTTGTAATGAACACTCTAATTGTCTGGATGATTCTGATGAGGTTAGTTGCCAGCAGCAGAATTTGGCGTTGTGCGCAGACTGCTTGTATTTCAGAGATGTGAAGTGACACAGCGATTTTACATTAACCTGGATGGCACTGGTTACTTTACACAGCAGACGATGAAACCTGAGAACCTTGTCCTGCCACTCATTATCGCTGTACATCAGAATGGCTGTACTGTCTTCCTGTCTACACTCGATGTAATGGATCTTTGACTGTGTTAATGAAGAGGATGAGCAAGACTGTAATACGATTCGATGTTCTGGATTGTTCCAGTGTCGAGCATCTGCAATTTGTCTGCACGAAGATCATCTGTGTGATGGCTGGGGCCAGTGTCCACAACGAGATGATGAACTGATGTGCGACATGACCTGTCCTGAAGGTTGTGTATGTCAAGGCCACTCCTTCCTTTGCAGAAACAAGTTTCCTGTTGATCGTTTCTCACAGCTACGATATGTGGACGCCACAGGATCATGGATGTCACTGTATGATTTTAAGACCAACACCTACAGTATTCGTCTTATTCTAGCCAGCTGTTATATTTCTAACGTGTCAGGCATACAGCTTCCCAACCTACAGTACATTGATGTTGCAAATAACCTTTTAAAATATCTTGACATTTCTAGTTTTCTCAAGTTACGAAACTTGAGCATCTTACGGTTAGCAAGAAACCCTATCAGGTCAAACACAATAGGCGTGTCACCAAAAGGTATACATTATTCACTGATGCTGATAGATGTATCAGAAACACATCTTGATGCACTGAACTGTGAACAGTCTATGTTCTTGCCCCTCGTGGAACATGTAAATGTTTCCTCTTCAGCCATTAGGATCATTGGATCATCAGGTTTTAAAAATGTTCCACGCTTGCTTGAAGTGGACATAAGATTTATCCCACTAACTGATTTCCCATTAGATTTACTGTCAGCGTCAGATCATTTACAAAATATTTTTGCATCAAACTACAGGTTCTGCTGTGAGAACTTACTTCCAAAACAGTCGGAAAAAATAAAGTGCTCAGCTCCTGACACTGTATTTCCTTCATGCACAGAGCTGATCCCCACCCAACTATACAGAGTTTTCTTCTGGGTGGTCTGTGTGTGTTCCACAATAGGAAACTTGGTTTGTCTCATCAGCTAATTTACAGTCAAAGGAGGTTTTGAAAACAGTTCTTTGATGATTGCTAACTTGCTGTTTTACTGAATGGTGTATGGGATACCATATCAGTATTGTCATAGCAGCTAGTGAGATATTAAGTGATCGTTACATTCACTCTGAAAAGATATGGATCAACAGCCTGTCTTGTAAGGTGGCTGAGTTTCTTTTCTATCTGTCCAGTGAGGTGTCAGTTTTGATCATTGGGTTCATCACTGTAGTTCACATCAGCGTCATTTGTTTTGGAAAGGACACATATACGCTGAAAACCATCAGCTTTCATAGTACCATGGTGTACTGGAACCCTGATGTCTTTGATACCATTTCTTCCTGGGTTGTCACAGAGGGGACTTCAAGGTCATTCGGGTTTGTGCCGCATAGCATTATTGAATCAATTTATGTCAAACACAAACTTCCAGTGGTCAGATGTCATTCTGATCCTTAACTGCATACTATGCTTAACAATTGCGGTTGGTCAAGTTGTGATCAACAAAAGGACACCCAAATTCAGAGCAATGCTTAATTCTGCTGCAAGGTCTGTGTATTTTGAAGTGCATCTGGTGAGAAAAGTAGCGACCACGAACAGCATCAGCTGGCTTATTCTTGGATTTATCACAGTATTAGCCACAAATGGGTCTCCAGACTTAAACAACACCCATGACGCCATGGTTGTATTTGGGTTACCACTCAGCTCTGCTCTCTGCCCGTTTCTTTATTCATGTGGACTGTGATCATGCAGAGCCGACAGAATGTACTAGAACAAAAAGTATTAGCGATGTTAAGATCGCAGTTGGTTGTGTCAGGTAAACAGGCCTTCAAACCATGGTAAACATATATAGAATACATAAAGGAAAGTACGATTTTGACACCTTTCTTTTTTAACTGTTTACAACCCTGTTATATGTGCTATGGCCTATTGCCAAATATGAACAGAAAGGCCAAATACCGAAATTTGTACTCTGTGTTCTTTGAAAGACATTACAGCTAACATCACAGCACTCTTGTGACAGAAACAACGAGGGAATCGTCTTATTTACGTTTGTGTGGTAAATATGACAGCAGCAAAACAGGGGGAAATATCAGTCTGACCTTGAACAGATCTGGAATAAAAGTGGGTATGAGTATGTAATAGTGATGTCTCATTTACATAGCTAGGACTCTTCTTTCCAGACCAGCTGTGGCGTGTCTGTATGAAATGCATACATGGAGATGGATAATACCAGTTCTCGTAGGAGTTTGATAACGTGTTTCATGCGGACGTTATGGTTCTTTCTACATGAGATTCAGTCTGCATAGTGTTGATGCTGTCTTTGCTGCCCTATGTTGGCTTCTAGTTTGAATCCCCATTGTTGATCAAGGATCCGACGTCAGTGCAGCTTCTGTATTAAAAGCTATCACAGTGTTGTGGTTAGTCATCATCTTGGTCCTTCCAACCCTGACTTTCAAATCACATCTTGTTAATCATTCTTTTGTCCTGATTTTGTAAAAAGCTTGGCGAGGTATTTCTCATCGCCTGGCAAGTCATATATTCTGTCATCAAAACGGGGCTTTGTGATGATTCTTTACTCAGAGTTGATTGTGCTGACAGTCTCTCCGAGTGCAAAGTCGTGTTGAAAAGTATAGGCTATAGAAACACAGCGTCGAAGAACACCAACTGACGTATCAAACAACTCTCTGATGTGTGCACTGCATGTTCACTGCAGATTTCATTACTTACGTGTTGACTGGCTTTTGCCTGCATTTTCGATGTCTTTTTTGTTTGGGTTGTTTTGGGGTAGTTGGTTTTTGGTTGTGTTGCTGCTTTTGGTGTTGTTGTTTTTGCTGTTTTGTTGCCCTTTGTTTTTTTTTTTTTTTTTTATTTTGGCCAAAAATTTCCCTCTTGTAAATTCTGCAGAATGCTTTCTTGATTTTGTAAAAAGTAATAGTTTCCTTTGGGTGTGGGTTTTGTGGTGTGTGTGTGTGGGTGTGTGTGTGTGTGGTGTGTGTGTGTGTGTGTGTGTGTGTGTGTGGGTGTGTTTTGTGTGGGTGTGGGGTGTATGCGGGCGGGAGAGGGGAAGGACACGACTTTTTTTTTATTGCCCTTTTTTTAGCAGTTAACCCTTTTTTAGAAAAAGGGGGTTGGCAAATGTTTTCACCGATACAAAAAGAAAAAAAATTTCTTTGCGTTGTATAAAAAACCCACACACACCAACCAAACCACACCCAAAACAAAACACACACACACACACAAAACACACAAACACACACACACACCACAAAACCGTCCTCACCTTTCCCTCCCCCCCACCCGCTACTTTTTTACTATTTTTCCCCCAACATCCATACCGCCAAATACACAAAAGGACCACTAACCCTTCCCTTCCCTCCCCCTTTTTCCGCCAGCCCCAAACCCTCCCCACCCCCCCCGCCCTCCCCAGAAAATCCGCACTTTGGATAAACCTTATTTTAAACCCGGGTAGTTTGTTTCAATTATCTTTTTTTTCACATACATGGCTTCAGTTTTGGGACTTAGCCCCCTTCTTTAACAAAAAGTTCATTTTATTAGATAACCTGAAGCAACGCTAGTTTTTTTTGGGTGGAATAAAACGAGTATTCAACACACTGCAGTTTTTCGTTTGTCAGCATAGTAGACAATGAAAAAAAAAAATGTTTTTTCTTTTTTAATTAATTTCCAAAAAGGTGGGAAAATGTGTCATTCGAATATTCAGAACTTAAAAAAACCCTTGCTTCAGTTTTTTAGCCACTAACCTTTAACCCAAAATCGGGCCCAAACCCTGATTCTGTGCCATTATTTGAAACCCTAACGTTGGGGTACTTTTTGCCTAAAAAATTTTTTTTAAAGGGAACAGAAGTATTTTATATTTAATCGTTATTATCTTTTTCTGAATGCCAATTTTTTTTTTAAAAAACGGGGAAATGAGTCTGTCTTTGAATTTTTTTTTTAAAAAAACCCATATTGGGAAACCCAAAACCCCCCTGGTTCAGCCAAAATTTTTCCAAACCCATTTTCAGTCAGAGTCTTTTGTCCCTTCTGGCACCCAATTAAAGTGACCAGATTCTGCTGTAACAGAAGCTTTTGTAGGCTTGCCTACTATTCTCGACATGGGGAGTCGGGAAAAGTTTTAACCAGAATTTGATCCCGTTTTACAGTATTTGTAACGGTAGGAATACCTCCCAGTTTTTCCATATTTAAAATTTTATTTGATGTATGTAGCTGGGGGGGTACATTCAGATTCTTTTTATGGCAAAATGTGGAAATTTTTAAATCTGTTTACGGTCGGTTCAAACCCCAAAACTTAAAGCGCGTATGTTAGGTTGGGCTAAATTTGTGCTCAAAAAAGTTTCCCCAAAAAAAATTTTTAAAATCCAAAGTGTTTAGTCTTTTTAATGATTTAAAATTTTCCCATCACCCCTTTTTTTTTTGCCTTTCTCCCAAACATCAGACAGAGCACTGTTTTAACACTAAAATTTTGTGGAAAAAAGCCACCCCAAAAGTTTTTTGTACGGTTAGTTCCCCCCTTTCCCTTCTTATTTCCAAAAAAACCCATCTTTTCTGTCACTTAAGTAGCCCCCTTTTCTGAAAACCATTACATTTGTTTTGTAAAGGGATTGACTGTTAACTTTAATCGATCCCCCCTTCTCTAAGACTATTTATTTGATTCGGGAAACCCCAAAAAAACAGTTCAGATAAAAAAAAACTTTCATCCGCAAAAAAAATAATAAGAATATTTCCAACTGCACCGGGAATGAGTAAAATACCTTTTTTTCCATTGCTTGAAAAATTTCCACAGCCAATTCGTTTATAAAAAAGGGAAAATAAGAGGGGCAAGTGGGAAAACCTTGTTTCCCCCCCCTTTGGGGCTTTAAAAAGTAATCTGAAGAACAATTTTTTATCTCTTAAAAATGCTAATACAAAAATCGAAAAACATTTGTTTTTGCTTGAAAAATTTTCCTTTTTCACCCCACATTTTTTCCAAACTGCCATAAAAAAATTTTGGGTTCACAGAATCAAAATCCCTTTTCGGGAAGCCCACAAAGGAAACATAAAAGTTTAGACTTTTTTTAAAAAGAAACTTTTTTTACATCCCCATAAAAGGGTTTGAAAATTGAACCCCCCGGTCCCTTAACTGGTCGAAGCCTGTTTTTTTTCTTTCTTTTTTTTCCCCTTTTCTCTCCCCACTTGAAAGTTTTTGTTTTAAAAATGGGGATACACCTTTACTTACAACACTCGTTAGGGAAATTTGCCCGATATTTAAAGGGGCAGGTTTTTGGATTTCCTTTTTTTATATTGGAAAATATAGATCTCGCCCCGTCTTTGGGTAAAAACCAAAGGAAAAAACCCAATTTTTGAAAAAAAATAACAAAGAAATCAAAAATTTTTTGGGGAAAACGGGGCATGCTTCGCTTTCCACTAATAATTTTTCGGGGGAACCGAATTTTTTCCCCGGCCTTGGGATTAAACCAATGCGGGTTGAACCTCTTCCCTGGAAATTACTTCACGAAAAAAACTTTCGGGAGTCACCCGTTGTTTCTCCCACATGGCTAAACTCGTATTTTCCTCGGGTTAGATGAAAATTTCCAAAATCATTAAAGACTTTGTAAAAAGGGTTTAAAGCACTTTTTCAATTTTTAGGGGAGTTGTTTTGGCTGATTTTTCTATTGACTGATCGAATGTTTCCCAAAATTTTTTGGGGATAAATTATCGCCCGGGATTAAGTTTGGTTAATTTTCCCTTTGGTCAAATTCATCTTTTTTCCTTTTTAAACCCAAATATTTGTATTCTTTTTTTTCCCTTTTTACGTACTCTTCTTTTTTTCTGCAGGGTGATTTTTTTAAAAGCCTTTTAAAAATTTCCCATAGTGCCCCCTTAACCCCTTTTTTTTTCGATACTTTCCCTTTGGTCAAACCAGGTTTTTTTTTTTTTCTTTTTTCCCTATTTTTCATCATGAAAGAACCCAGGGGCTGCAAAGTGATTTAACGAAGAGTTCAATGGAAATATTGAATCTGTATTAAAAGTTGGTAGGCTTTCTGAAGGCTTTCATCAAATTTAATGAGAATTTAAATTTCCCTCTTAAAAAACACTAAGAAAAATCGTTGCCCAAACAAAAAACCTATTTCCCCCCTTGTTCGCTTCAGTGGCTTTTCCCCCATCCTTTTTTTCCAAATTTTTGTCCACTAAAATTTTAAATGGTAAATCCCGGGAAAAGTCAATCCGGTCCCCGACATTCAGCTTAAAATGTTGGTAGAAAAATATCCTGGACTAAGGGAACTTAATCGATCAAAATTTAGAGCCTTTGAGGAGAAACTACGTAAAATTTCCCCAGCAAAATCACATTCACCAAAACCGAAAACATGACACATTTGATCAGGGAAAAAAAAAATTTCAACAAGATTTCCCGGAAAATTTTTATAACATCTCTTTTAAAAATCTGGCAAAACTTCACAGTCCCCAAATCGTCTCACCCAAATATCAGGTGAGTAATTTTTTTCATTTCGGGTTTTTGGTTTTTTTCAGATCCTGTTCTTGCTTTGAGGTCACCCTTTACCCCAAAACATTAGTTTTTAAATTTTCTGTAGCCAAAAAAGATAAAATTTTTCCCAAAAGTTCACAATCCCATCTTTTTTTTCCCATTGAATTGTAAAAAGGACCTTTTTCAGGGAAAAACTTTAAACATGCGAAAATAACCATCCTACCCGAGTTAAAACCTTCTGTCAACCCGTAGGGCCAAAAACTTTTTCACAATTAACATTGATTATGAAATATATCTGGAAAAAGATTTGCCCCACAACAGAAGAAAAAAATTCATGATGTGGAATTTTCTTGCTGGAAACAGTAACTTAACCCAAAATCTTGAAGAATATTACTGAAATAAAAGAAACTATCCACAAAAGTCTCTGTCAAGCACGCAACATCCAACGGGCGAAATGTAAACCCTTTAAAAAAAAGTCATTAAGCTTTTGTACCCAAATTTTCCCCATTGTAAACAAGAAATTTCACTTCCCCAAGGGTGATCCGGCCCGTTACCGTTTGTCGTCCCTGCAGTTGCCTGGGTGTTTGGGGTCATTGGCAGGGTTTTTGTTGAAAGGGGGTGGGCAAGAACGGTTTTAGGGGCTGCCCTCGCCCCGTCCACCTCGGCCCCCCCCCACCCCTTTTCCACGACGACACCCGGCGGCCCCGTGCGGGGTCAGGGGCCCGACCCCCGTTGAAGGCCCAGGGGGAATCCCCGTCTTGCTTCCGGAAATTTCTGCTGGCCCTTTTGCCCTCTGTTGCGCTGTCAGCTGCCCGGTTCCCCGCGGTTTTGGGGTTGGTCGGAAAACGTTCCCTGGAAACAGCGTCGGGTGGGGTTTTCCTGCGGGTTTTACCCCCGCTAGGGTTTGGGGTCCCGGGCGTTTTGGTTCCCCCAACCCGTCTGCCTCTCTTAACGTAGGCCACTTTCCCCCCCTTCCGGGGTTTGCCACAATATGGCTAAAAGAACAGTTAAAAAGTTGTTTAACCCCACTTGCCCTTTACCCCCGAGTTTTTGGGGGGAAAGTGGGCCCAAAAAACCGCCTTTTCCCGGGGGGCGGAAAGGGAGAGAGGAGAGAGAGAGAAACACCGGCAGCCCGACAGAAAAAGAGAGAGACAGAGAGGAGGCCCGACCCGCCCGACAGAGAGGCGGGGGACAGACCCCGAAAACACACACACACCACACACAACCACACACAAAACAACACAAAACACCCCAACACCCCACTCCTTTTTTCTCTCTCAATTAAAAAGACTAAATCCCCACACTTTTCTGAATAATTTCCCCCCTACAAACTTTGTTTCACGGGGCCCCTTTAAAAACCCGATCAATTAATTTTCGGGTCGCGGCTTTTGCACCCAGCCTGCGGGTGTGTAAACGAAGGGCCCCTCGGCCCGGTTTGCAACCCATTGATCAGAAAATGATTTTCCCGTCGACACACCGAATCGAGGGGTGTGCGTTTACACGGGCTGGGGTCGCCATTTTTTTGTTTTTTGGGCTATTGAAAAAGAAGGTTGTTTTGTTTTCGTCTGTTGTGCCCCGTGTTTTCCCTTTTGTTATTTTAAAATGGTAAAAACGTTAGAAGAAAGGTTTTTTATTCGAGGCCATAAGTTTTACTTTAAAATGGCCCTGTTGTGGAAAAAACCGGGGGGAGTTGTTTTTAAAAAAAATTTGATACTAACTGCTTTGGAAATGAACGGGGGCTATCTTTAAAAGGGTTTTTTGGTTAAAAAATGAAACAGATTTTAGCCAGGTTTTTATACGTGTTTGGACTATTGATGAGTGGCTCCTTATTTAAAAAATGGGTGCATTGTTTAAAGTTGGCCGAAAAACAAAACAAAAAATCCCCCGCGTTGTTGTTGGGGGGCTGGCTTGTTCCCCAAGTAAAATGTTCTTAGTTTGTATCGACTTGATTTATTGTTTAAAATACAGATTCAGTGTTCGGGCAGGGTGATTGTTTATTAAGATGTTTTTACTTTTTACTTTTTTAAAATTTAACCAGTTTTTCTGCCTTCAAGTGTGCCTTTTTTCAAATGGAAAAGGCGATTTTTTAATTTTTTTTGGCAAACAAACTAGAATTTGGGTTTTGGGCCTTAGTAAAATCTACTAGTATGGAGAGGAGTTGGGGGCCCAGTGTGTGGCCCGGCACTATCTTCATATAAATGCCCCCCAAATATACAATGGGGATGTACTTCCCACTGGCGGGGGTTTGAGTGCCCTAAAAGTTGGCTACGGAAATAAATTTCTGTTTTTTAAATCTTTCCCTTTTTTAAAACCTGGTTGAGAAAAGAGGAAAACCCGCAAAATTGGCCCAAAAACCCAAAGTGATCGGTTTCCCCCCCCAATGACGTCCCGCACCGCCAAAAACCGGTGGCAAACTAGTTTAAAAGACCCCATGTGATGCTTGGGCTACAAAGCGCGGGAGCAACCCGCAAAGCTCAAACGGAAAAATAGGCCAAAAGACCCTTTGTGATCACTTGGGGTTTATTGAGGTTTTCCCCGCGGGACACCCGCCTTTGGGAGTTTCCCCTTTTTTGTTTGTTTGTTGGTGGGTTTTTTGTGTTTTGGCCTCCCCAACCCCCGAGTCCCTCCCCCCAAACCCCCGGACTGTTTATTGTGTGTTTGTTGTTTGTTTGTGTTTGTTTTTTTTTTTTTGGGCCTACCCCAGCCCTGGGACCCCCCTCCTACCCCACTTTCCCCCCCCCGCCCCACCCCCCCCCCCGCATGACACAATCAAGTTTCTTTAAATTTTTAACTTAAAATTACCCCAAAGAAGTTCTTACTCAAGTTGTTTTAAAATCATCCTTAAAATTTTCCACAAGTTCTTACTTAAGTTACTTCTAAGTTTTTAATTTAAAATCGCCCCAGGTTTTTTAATAAGTTTTAAGTAAGTTCTAAAAAGTTCTTGATCAAGTTTTTTGATAAATTCTTGGGTTAAGTAAACCTTTAAAATTCAAACCAAGTTCTTTTCAAATTGTTATAATTTTTCAAAAAAAAAAAAATCTATGTTTTTATCTTAAATAGGAAAAAGTCCCAAGTTTGTACACAACGCCTCAAAAAACGCGTAACGTTGAGGATGTTTTTGCTTCCGCGTTCTCTTTCATGATCTTAATGAAGGTTTTACATCCGAAGCAACCGCAATTTTATTAAAAATTTTGGGTCTATGGGAAAAAGTTTTTTATAGGGCTCCAGGGCTTTAAATTTTTTGACTTCATCATTTTATAATACGCCTGATCCCATTTTTATAAAAAAATTTTTAAAATTAAAAATTCTTAAAAAATTATTCCTTAAAAAATGGTCCCAAAATTTATGCTTTGGGATTGGGGGTTTTGGGGTTTCAGTTGTTTTTCGGCCCTTTTGTATTTTGCGGTGGGATTGTTTTTGGGTCTTGTTTTTTCCACGTTGTTTATATATTTTATAGCCGTAAAAAATGCCCCCAAAAAGCAGCAATGGCGCCAAAAAAGGCAACAGTTTTAAGTTCAATATTCCCTGAGGGCTTTGGGGCCCCCCGTATCCCATGGGTTTTTTTTAGCCGGGTTTAAACAAATTGTTCTGGCGTTGGCGGTGTTATGTTTTCATGATGAGTCATATTCTGTAACATTAAATTTTTTTTTTTGTTTTCCCCTCTGCTAATTTCTTCCCGCTTCAACAGCCAGGATTTTTTTAAAGGTCCCGCCCCCCCCCCCCCCCCCCTTCAGGTTTTTGCTTTATTTTTCTTGGGTTACTTTTCTCACCCGGGGTTTGTGTTTTTGATTTGTGATTTTCGGGGCCCCGGGCATTTTGAAGGGGAAAAAAAATCTTTAAATTTAAAAATTAATTAACCCATGACGCTGGCGAAAAAATGTTCCAAAAATTTTAGTATAGATTACAGCTAGAGATCTAATGACTTTGTTAAAAATGGTTCTTGGGGTTTAAAACATACGTAAGATTTGTTCAGAAACAAAAAAATGGGGCCCCCCCCTACTGGGCTAGTTTAGTGTACAAACTAAGAAAAACCCTTTGCCCACAATTTTCCCCCTTTAGCCCCCGCCCGCGTTCATTCCCGTTATGATTTTTTAAAAAGTTTGCGGCGACATCTGTTGGGAAACTGTTCTATGGGTGAATTCAGTTTCCCAGGAACTGTTTTTTTTTTCCCCATGCTGCCAAAGAATTTCGCCTCTCTTTTTGGGGATAATAGCTTGGTCTTAAAATTGGTCTTCATTTAAATTTGGAAGGTTTGGCTGCCCCTTTTTAGCTGTAGGAGATCATCAGTTCTTTTTTTTTAATAAATTTTAAATTTTTTTTATTTTTTAAAAAAGAGCACGAAAAAACTGTTGCTAAACCCTTTTATTTCCATTCTGTGTTATTGGAGGGGGTAATTTTAGGATACTCAAAGCTTGGTTTAAAAACCCTTTTTTAAAATAAAACCCGGGGGATCTTGGCAAACCTTTGACTTTGAGGATTCCGCCAAAACTGATTGCTATCATTGCAGATTCGGTTGCCCCGAAAGATTTTCTAGTTAAGCAAGGGGAAAAATTTAGACAATATAAAATGTAAAAAAAAAATCATTTATAAAAAATGGGGTTCATCCAATTTATGGCCCGGGGCTGTGGTGAATGCGCTTGCTTTTTGGGGAAAATAATTTCGCCCTTTAGTAAATGCGGGATGGGCGGGCGAGGAAAAAAAAAAAATAACAAAGTATGGAGGGAACCAGGTGCACAAGGGGCCTATGAAAAGCAGAGAATTGAGCAGTTTGATTTTATTAATGACACACTGAAAGAACAGGGGCATGCAGCTTACACATTTAAAAATGTTGATCAAGCAATAAAACAATATTATCTAGTAACAGGCAAACCGGTCCAGACATTGCCCCACAAAATTCAGTGACTTTTATCAACCATCAGAAAAACAAAAGATGCAAGAAATCGGGTTTATTGTCGTTGGTATGACCGTCGTGTATTTTGTTGCACATAATATTGGCTGAATAAAAAAATGAACAAAATCTATTATTCGCCCAAAGGATATTGGAAGGGCATCACAGCAATTAAAAGCTAAGCCAAGCAGCTGGAGTCAGTGAACAAACAGCAAAAGAATGGTTATCTAAACAAGCGATTTGGCAAATTTATTTACCGGCGCCTAGACGAATACAGAGACCACACTTTGTCAATACAACTCCAAACGACACCCATCAAATGGATTTTCTATATTTCCCCCTTGATAGGATTAGACGAAAAAGATTTAAGTACGCACTCACAGTCATTGACATAGCTTCAAGGTACAAAGATGCAGAACCATTAACACAAAAGAGTGCTTCTGCTTTTTGCTGTTGCCATACAACTGATATACCAACGAGGGCCACTAACTTTCCCTCGCATGATTCAAGTCGAGATGGAAAAGATTTAAAGGCCAAGTGAATCATTATTGTTAAAACACAGAGTTACTATTAGAAGAGGCATTCGGGAGTTCACAGATCACAGGCTTTAGTTGAAAACTTTAACAAACAGTTAGCCGAAAGACTTTTCTCCCACCAGTATCACAGAGAGCTGATTGACAATTCTCGCAACACAGAATGGGTTAGAAGACTGCCCTCAGTTTTGCGCGCAATGAATAATGAAGAATTTAAAGGACTAAAACCGTACAAGCAATCAAAAGAAAAACAATAAATGTTGTTGAAGTAGAGTCTTCATCCGGCAAACTATTACCCTTTGGATTGAAAGTAAGGTACCTTTATTTACCGGGGGAAGCAGAAGGGGACACTCGCATCAGGGCAACCGATCCAGTTTGGAGTGTTGACCCATATGAAATAAAAAGAATTGTAAAGATGAATCCGCCGTGTATTATTTACGAGAAACTGACACAACAAAACAACCAGCTCCTCAAAGATCTTTTGTGAAAGAAGAACTCCAGATAATTCCGCCAGACACAGTTCCGCTTTAATTAATTTACGTAAACATATTTTGGTTTTTAAAATGGAAGGCCAGAAGGAAGCGCAGAACGAAACAAGAATGGTAAAGGAAGAGACCTTGAAAATGATACGGGAATCATTTCAGGCGTGTAAAGCTATTAAGGAAACATTTTCGAGGATTAATCAATGCATGCTAAATCATCCAGATCACCTACAATCCAAACCCCCAAATTGGGAAAAAGAATATCTTGAAATAATAAAAAAAATTCGAACTCGTCAAGCAAACATGAGAAAAGATTTAAATGAATTGGATGAAGCTATGATTGATCTTATAATAAAAGTTGATGAAAAATATAAACCCCCTGTTTATGCGGTCCTCCAGTGCCCGATTGCATATGAAAACTCCGGATTAACAAACACCCCTTTTGTGTTTGTTCTATCTAATGACTTCTTTGTTACAACAGTTGTGTTGATCTCATGTAGATTAGATCGCAGTTTTACGTTGTCATGATGAAAAGTCTTATTGCCAAACAATGCTTCTTTTTAGTTGTCATGTGATATGTTTGACTGCACAACGCTGCGAGATATTCCCTTTGCTTTCTTAATGATTTTCTCCTGGCTCGAAATACTGTACATTTTTGACCTTAAACCAACAAACTCCTTGATCACCTTTCCAGATAATTCATCCTTCATCTTTCCTAAAACCTTCTTGTTAGTAATTGAATGCAAAGGCGAATCTTTAGGGTAATCAGATGTATCATACCATCCGCATGTCCTTTGGCTACTTCCATTTCCATGTCTTTATAGATGTCTTCAGTAGGAATATCTATAACAAAACTGTCTGTATCTGTGTAAAGTACTCTGGACTCGGATACGAGGGCTTAAAGTAGTCATAAAGAAATTTCTAACATCAAAAGCTTTGATAATTCTAAACAGTAAACCAATAAATACAGGTTTGTCTAATTTGACTTTCTTTTTTTTATCATTATGCCAAAAAGCTGATCATGAAATCTTCTGAAGTCCTGATAATTAGGTTTTGAAGTCAGCTTAATTGCTTCGTTCTCTTTGGTGACCAATCTAACATCTTTACGCTTGTGCGGATTCTCCATAGTCTTTCCAAAACAGCTGTTGTTCATCAGCTTGAAAAAGTCTTTTTCTGAAGCATCTGCGGATTTAGTTCTGAGATCAGTGTTCTTCATGATGTATGGTTTCATGAACTGTTCTTGATCAAAAGCAATTATGCGATGGACAGCTGTTAACTTTAAACCATGTCTTAATAAAATTGTAGAAGTCTGTAATGACAGACATAATTTTTTTTGCCTCGAAGATTAGGCACAAGTTTAGGCGGTTCTCTTGGATCCATCTTTAGACTTTCTGCTGCTAATGGATAGTCATTATGCAGGTCATGGAGTTCATGAGGATATTCTAAGTCAACTTCTAGAATGAAGCCGCGCTGCTGATCAGGCGTTAAACTGTTCAACCACTTTAATGCCCTTTGAATATTTTTTGGATCGCCGCCTGCGTACATTTTAAAGTTGCGTAATGGAAGCGATTGCGCCATAGCCCATCCATACAGATTGTTTGCATCTAAATACATGAGATAGTTAGACCTTTTACTCGGATCATAATGATCCAAGTATTTGTTGTTTGCTTTACAGTAATGGTGCGACGCCATACTAATTCCTCCACGCAATCCGTTTTCAATCATCTGAATCATTGGTAAATCAGACAATAAATCAATCTGTACTCCAGTAAACTTTAAGAAGCGTCCCAATCATCCCGGGTGCAGAAAATAAAAATGCGCAGGATCCAAACTGTAATGTTTCATGCAGGTCTTTCTATAATTTTCAAAATATCCGCCAAAAAAACATACATGGCCCCTCAAGTATGAATCATGATAGTCGCCATCGTTTTACACTCTAACTTTTGCCACGCATTCTTGAGCATGCTGGTAATCAGAATCACTGATGTCCTTTCCTCTGAGACTAGAAAAGAACGCGCCTTTAGGAGGAAGTGTATCTTCGTCAAACCTTTCCCAACTGTTCATTTTACTCATAAGGAAATAAACGCCCTTTCAACGAGATTTGGGGTCAAAATATTCTTCTGTTATTGGGTAGGACTTTAAGGACATAGCTAGTGACTCTAATGATCCCATCATGTGTTGCATAGAGTCATAAAAAGACTGTTATTTAGATTAAAGCAATATACTTTTCTGATGACTGTGCAATGCATGCTCCCCTGAAGGCGTTGGTTACTGCTTGCAATATAAGTTTGAGAGTCGTAACCTCGCAAGTTATGAAAGAGATGGGCAGTTTCCCTGTCTTTGGTTCAAACTTTAGTTGAAGAATTGCATTTGTTATGCGCCGCCCCTCTGAACTTTCCACTAATGTGATCATGGTCTCTTACTGTTGGATTCGCTGCGTCTGATGAGAGGCAAAACCACAAATCCAACAATGTGTGGCTGGTCATACTGCTGTTGGTCTTCAGGCGTCATCATGATTTCAGATAAATTCAGATTATTAGAACAATCATTACGCACTTGCTGCATGCGCTGTAAAATCTTCTAGCCGCATCCGGTCCTCTGTATAATTCTGGTTCTGAATAAACGCCATCCGACCTGACAACGATGAAAGCAAATGAACAAACTGATGATTACTCATTAAGACTTTTTTTTCGAAGTTTTTGTGGTGCGGGCCCCTTCATAAGGAACAATAAGCGACTCGAAGTCTGCGTAAACTACGTATGGACTTGTTTGCAGCCGTTTCCAGTTCTTAAAACTAACTTTAGATCCTGGCGGGGGCGTAGTTTAGTTCTGTCTTACAGTCTACAGAACTTTTACAATGTTTTATATGTTCACTCGCGGCTTCCCACAGATGGAATTCTTGTTAAACATTTTCTGCAGAAATTTTTGGGCATGTTAGTGTTTTTTGAAGTATGCCCCAATAATCTGCTCATTGTGCTTTATCAATGTGTAATGGGACACCCCTGCTGGCGAAAACATTAGGAGTAAGTCCACATGACTTTTGGCTGGTTCGCCTATTGTTGGACGTTCTTGGACACTTTAATTGGCCCCAAATTTGTTTCCTCATCCCATGTGTATACATTAACAGTTTTTGGGGTTGTTTTGTTTTCAAACTGATCATTTGGTCTACACTAACAGGAAAGGATATTCCATTGAAGTTAAGATTTTTGGGGCGTATTGCCGATAGTTAGTCACTCTCTCTGCGTGTTCGCGGACATGATGCAGCCTTGCAAGAACACACCACATGAACATTTGTTGTCTGAATTTTTTATGTTTAAAACTGCTCTCTTTAAAACCAACTCCCGAGGTAGCGGAATGTAAGCCTTCCCTACAATCGGTGCATACTTAGCCTGTTTTATTAATCTCTAAGACTTTCCCCCTCTGACCAACCAGGGGCTTTTCATTTTAGCTTCCCCAGCGGCAGCGTCAAACTGTGTAAGCAGTTCGTCTCCCCAAACCCCGGTGTTAAGTCATTATGAGAAAGAATAGTCTGCTGTTTAGTCGAGACCCAGACTTCTAGATTTTCTTCATTTATTGTTACATAGTCGATTAAAACAGCTAACATTACTTTAACTGGCGGGTTATTGTTAGTTTCCCGGGAAAACTTGAGAAATAGCATGTACAACACTTGCCTGTACGGTTTGTTGGGTCAATGACTTCTAAATCAATATCATTCAGTGCTCTTGATAAACGCTCTCTCTCGAGCATTCCTTCAAACAATTCGTTTGGTCCTTCATATATCTTAGCCATGCTGTCTTTCTTTTCTAAGCCAAAATATTTATTTAAATTAAAAAAAAATACTTAATCAGAATCAATATCGACGGCCTTTTGCGCTTGGACTCATAAACAAAGTATAAACACCTTTTGGTGTTGTTAATGTGAGCTGTTTAGAACAGGTTTAATGTCTCGTTTACTTTTTTTAAGCATTCCTTTTTTATCTGCTCGGCGTCTGGCTGTTGAGAAAAACTTGCCCTCGCCTTTCTTTGAAGATCAAACTTTTGTCTTTTGTAGTCATCAAATCGGCTGTAAACGTTTGGGAATTCTTCATCGTGATGTTTGAGTCAACTAGCGCTTTATTTATTGTCAGTTTAAACGAACTAAGTTTAGCTGTTATTAGTTGAACCATACTGTGTGCTTTTGGAGTTTAGTTTTAATTTTTTGCCGCCGCATTTTACGGCTAATAAACCCACAGGCCGAGAGCTAAAGACAAACCTCCTAGGGGTTTAAAGCTGCGGGTGCGCCTATCCCCGTTGTAAGGGGACCTACGCTCGTTCCTGCTGATAGAGCTTATAGTCGATGCTCCAGTTTTAAACGTATGTAACGCATTAAAGGCAGCAGAATACCTTCGTTTGGTTTTGCTGTATTTTGAAAGGTCCTGCTCTAGTTTTGTTGCATTTGCGAAATTTTGGTTAATCTGAAGGTTTTTACTTCAGGGGTTTCTATAACGCAGAATTGCCTGCTATCTCTTCTCTTGGCATCTCCGGTGCGGGTAGGCACATTTGGAAAAACCCTTTAACAGACATGCTTTTTATAAAATGAAAATAATTTAGTATAATACATAATCTAATCTGTTTTCTTGAATATTCAGCTGCGCATCATATAATAAAAACAATGTACATTAAGCGGTTTATCGGCTTCTTCTTCTTTATCAATTTGAAGGTTTTTTAAACGTCTCTCACTTTTCTCCGCTTCCATACAACTCATTATCCTCTGTTGACCTTAGGTCAATCCATAAACCGTATTTTGTTGTTAAATAATCATCAAGCCTAAATTGTGAAGATGTAAATCTTTAGACACTAGGTTGCTGTTGGATTTCTACCCCCCCCACCCCCAAACAATTTTCTTATTCGTCAAATGATGATAAGGTCAAAGGGCCCGCTAGCGTAGATTTGGTTAGGACTCCCGTAAATTGTACATTGCACTTTCGTTATTTTAGGATTAAAAAACTTTTCGCTTGCTCTTTTGAACGGTTCTTCTCTTCACACAGCAATTAATATTTTAAAGGGCGATATTGATAAGACGCTAAAACTAAAAATTCCATATAGGTCTGCCCTGCTTTGGGGATATGTTGTATGATGAATCACTCTTTCGTAATATATTGCTAATCTTGACTTATATTGGTCCTTAATCAGCTTTGCTAAATCAGGGTTGCTAACAACGTCAAACTCTAACGAGATGTCAGAATGCTGTACTTTGCTTCGGGTGTTGATGATTTGATAACACGTTTGTATTCGTTAAAGTTAGTTATATGACAATCTGTCTTTTAATGCTCCTTGAAAGTATGGTGCATGCGCTTTTAACAACTCAAAATCTAAGGGAATGGAAAAAACGATTTCCCTACGCAAACTTTACAGCTACATACTTTTTGCCGTCTTTAATATCTGCAGGCCTTTTTCTATGTTTTAGCGCTTCTTCATTTTCAATTCTTGAAACGCAAAGTCCCGCCCTTTCATTCCCCGTTAGCCCTAGATCAGAATAGGTTAAAATATGTCTGCATTGTGTAAAGAAAATATTTCTTGTCCCCCCCAATTTTATAGAAATTTTTTAACGATTGCCCGCCCCAGATTCTGTACAACTGTCCTGTTGGGGTCTGTTGTTGAGGTGGTTCTATTTTGAAAATAAGACGCCCCAGAGCCCGGCACAATCACTTATCCGCTCCTAGGTCTGGAAATTTGACAGTAAGAATTTGTCCGCATCAATAGTAGATGGATTATTTGGAACAGTAATATTCCGCTTATTTCCCTTCACGCCCCCGGGTTCTTTCAGTCTTCTATACGGGTTAAGAAACGAGCCATGTGCTAGTGCCATTTTTTTATAAACAAAATAAAAAGTTAATTATTTAAAACATGGCAGGAATTGAAGTGAAAAAGATTATGGGTGTTTTGATCCTGGAGACGACATGAGTTGAAATGATCCCCTTTTACACGGCACGCTCAGCGCTCTCAATGCGGCGTGAATTAACAGAAAGTACGGTCGGAGCATTTTACAAAAGTTTAGGTCAAGAACTCCCGAATTTATAGCCCAAATGATTTTGAATTAGAAGAGGTCATTTGTTTGTAAAGGGCGATCAAGGAGAAAACTGTTCGGCTTACAACTAAACCAGACCATCAAGTTTTTAGCCAAGAGTAACAATTATACAAAGACTCGTGTGAAAGATCAAAATCGCCTTGGGCTTGTTAGACCGAAATTAGATAAAGGGTGCAGTTGCTAAACTTCAAAACACACGGCAGGAACTCCCAACAGCTAACCAAATACAAAAACATGGAACTTAAGAATTAAATCAATCGGCAGATGAAATAATAAATGCAATAGAAGCAGGGAAACCGTTTTTCAGAAGAAACAGCTTTAAAACTATACACGACTCGCCGCACCCATGCGAGAACTAACGGCCTTGATCATGCTTTTGAGGGAAGGATCAGAGGCGAATTAACAAACAATTTAGCAAAAAATAGGTGAACTAGATGAGCATATAAAAAGAGAAAAGAAAAAACTCGTTGAGGCTGATGACGCCAAAATTAGGACCTGATATTAAGAAAGAATAAGACAAAGACTAAAAAAATCTTGAACAAGAAAGATCGCAAGACTAGAAGTGCTAACTAACTAACCGAGACCAATTACGAACTCAAGTGATAGAATAAGAGAAACTATCGAAAAAATTTTATATGAAGACACGACACTAGCAGAAAGAATACGAACACTGTTTAGAGAGCAAGGGGAAATCACATTAGTAAGCGTTATAACAGCCTTAGGATTTGCAATAAGTACCCTGGTGATGGCTATTACAGGCGGCAGTAGCCAAGTTCAGTACCTCCACCTCCATCGCCCCCGCCTGATAATCATGGGTAAAAAAACAGCTTGATCATCTTGCGAATTTATTAAAAAATTAGCCGGTAAAGCTATAGACTCTTTACCGGGTATATTAGGAGGTGTTGTTAGCTGGCTTTTTCTACTGCAAGCAAAGTAGTTGGCTTTATGGCGAGCACTTATGGGCATTAGTTCTCTTAATTAGTTGGGTTAATTTTTAGTAAGATAAAGACCAAGTAATCCTAGGCCCGTTAAACAAGAACAAACGCTGTCTTTTCATATTCATGGTCATCGCGAACAGAGTCCGCGAGCTTTGCTGAGTCTTCAATGGCCTTTGGGCTTTGGACTTCGGGGATTGGATGACTTAATCTTGGGTGTTCTTTTATTGTTTGTAATATTACTGGCTCGAATTTATGTCGTTTTTCCCAACCCTTTTGTTCATGCCTGCTATAAGGGAAATTTTATTATTATAGTTTATTATTATTCCTACCTGGAGTCTGAGGTCGGAAGGCAGCATGTATAAACCGTGCCAACAGCAAAGTCTACTTTCGATCTTGCGTATTGTAAAACATGTTGGTACCTTTCAATCTTGAAGGTAAATCAACTGTAGAATTAATGGCGTCCTCTAAATTTGCTAAGTTTGTTTTTTTTGCATCAAAGCCAGTAGAAGGATCAGTTATGCTCGATCTTGCCCGTGCTTGTGAACCCAGCAAACACAAAAGTAAGTACGAATAGAGTCGTTTATTCGTTCTATTCCCGCTCTAGTTAGGCCCTTAGAAGTGTCTAGATAAATGTTGTCCATGCTGTTTTTTGCTCTTGTGTAGGGACCCGGGCTCAACAGTTGTGCCAAAAAAGAAAGATTTGAAAGGGGATGCCAGTCATGTTATACTTTCTGTGCGTGCCCGAAAATAAAGGTCGCCTAGGCCATGATTATGATCCCAAATTTTGTCTAAAGCCTGTCTTGATGTTATATTAAATTCGTTACAGTCCTTTTAAAAGCCTTCATGTCTATTATGTTGCTGAGTGGATTAAACGGTTTGTCATTTGGCAAAGGCGCTTGCAGTTCAGTCAAAATACGTTGAAGGTGTAATAAAATGAAATCTGTACACTGACCCCACCAAAGGATCCTGGTGATTTAATGATCAGCATACGCCACTCCACACCCAGTTGATGCGCAAACCAGCAAAGTTTAACTGGTTCTGATAAAACTGCATCGGATGACTAAACCACGCTTTCTTGATGTGGTCGTTTTCAATAGGGGGGTTAAGATAGCTGCTTAATGGAGTACTCACCTTTTTATGAAAAGAGGCAGTCTGGGTCACAGAAAAGTCGAGGGTGTCAGTTGCTAAAATTTTAAGATTGTAGTGTGGCCCAACAGAATATTTTGCATCAGTAAAATTTGAACGCGCTCATTTTTATTTCGTTCAAAAAATGTTTGTAACAATAACAACCCAAGACCGCCCTTCGTTTTTAGAACATGCTATTGATAACAATTGCGGGGCCAAAATGGTCGCGCTCCCCTGAAATATTCTACAAAGTCGTATGGTTTAATAATAAGCGAAGCCAAGGAGAATAATAAGGTTCTAAAAGTTGACAAAACAGGGGCCAAAGTTAGCGAGTTAACAATACCTGATGGTTATTTCGGGTTTTGCTCACTAAAAGAAGCAATGAGTAACTTTGACATTACTCTCAAACTTAACAATGCAAATCTAAAAACAATGTTAACATTCAAGCCTGAAGAAGAAGGAGGTTACTATTTTGATAAAGAGCTAGCTAAAATGTTAGGCTTTACGGCTAACAATTATAGATTTAGAGTTACACCAACCAAAACTACTTATGAGGGGGAAAGTCCGCTCGATCTTGCATTACATTCATTACTCTATGTTCATTTGGATGAGCTAAGCACTGATGAAAACTTATATGATGGAAGGCCCTCAACTGTTTTAAGAGCTCTTCCGTCAGGAAAAGCTGCATATTGCGATTATGAAATTATACAATTCCCTAATTTACAGTTTTAAAAGATTAGTTTGTGGGAGGGTCGGATCATTTAATATAAAAATCAAAGACAAAACAGGGAAAGTCGTGAAATGTGATAACCTGCACATTGTTTTGGAAATAAAATAATAAACTGTACTAAAAAATGTCGCGGGGGCCAGAAGAACCAGGAGTTACATTGGCGCCTGTGAGGTGTATAACTTTAGAATTAAAAGACCTTGCAGACGTTGCGGACTTTGAACAGAACGGTGAGATAGGCGCTTTGTATGGTTTTGAGTACACTAAAGATGGTGATTATAAACGCAAAGAGGTTGGCGACAGCAAAAAGTTTCCTAAACTAGAACAACTGCGCAATCTAGAAGCAAATAATGTTGGCCAGTATGAATATAAAATAGTTCGAAAACCTGACCTCAAATGGCACTTAGAACCATATTTAGAATGGGAAATAAAATTTGAATTCATAAGCCCATTTACATATTTTAGCCGTCAAAAAAGTTTCAGAAAAGCATTCAACTCTGGCCCTTTACATGTAAGTCTTATGCAGACGACAATAGTCGGAAAGAGATTGAAATAACGCCGTATGGGAAAAAGCAGTACATCCTCCACAGAAAAGAAACAGTTTTGAAAGATGCTTCTACAAAATTACAGTTCATTCCGCAAATGAAATTAGGAGATGCGTTCACAATAATATTTGAAATTTCTGTCTTAAAAGATAAGGAGAGGGATGGGGTTGTGGGCGTTAGTGACGTCCTTTTTAAAGGAATTCTAATTAGCTGGCAAAACTTAGACGTTGACAGTCTTAAAGTTACTGTCGTCATTCTTCACAATGGTGAGGATATTAAGGTTATAACAACAAGCAACAAAATCAATATTAGTCTAAATAGAAACAATCTTACAGCACTAAATTGGATTAATCTTACACATTTAGACCTTATAGGATTTTATTATACTGAACAAGTTTTGACAGAGAGCATGATAAAAACAATAACTGGATTAGATTAAATTCTAGTATAAAACTATGGAGCAGTTAAACTTTATGACAAAAACCCCTCATTGTTCATTGATTTGTGGACAGACTGGTTGTGGAAAAACAATATTTGTCCTCGACCTATTACAAACAGTTTATCGCTATAATTTTAATCATATTGTGATTTTCTGTCCAACACTTAAATGGAACAAAGCATATCATGATAGAAGGTTTATATGGACAGATGATGACATATATTTAGTTGATCCTAGCAATAAACTGAGTGAGTGTTTAGAACAGTTTTATAGACTGTTTGAAGGAACGCAGACACTATTTATTATAGATGACTGTTCGGCAGAAAGAGACATAGTTAAAAAGAGAAACACTTTGTCGAAACTAGCTTTCAGCGGAAGACATGCTGGGATAAGTGTGTGGATTTTATGCCAGAAATATAACTCGGTTTTAAAAGACTTTAGAGAACAGTTAAAGACTGTAGTGTTATTTCACATGAAAGACAGAGACTCATTTGAAGAATGTTTGCGCGAAAATGATGTTATTGAAAATGACCAGGAAAAACATAGGATTAAACAAAAACTGAAATCTGAAAAGTTTAGTAAATTAGTATTGAAAACGGATAACCCTGCACAGTATGTTTGTTTGTAGATAATCGTTATTTTTTGGGTATTGAAGTCTTACTTGTCAGAGAACTAATAAATGCCGCTTTTAGGCCACTTTCGCCCAAAAACTTGGTGGAGGAGCAAGTGGGGTAGAACAGACATTTCCCTGTTCTCTTGGCTTGTTGTTTGGTCAGGTCGTTGGACACTGTCACACCTTTCGCTTTCAGTCTTTCTCTGAAACCGCGGTCTGTGATCACTGCCATCTTCTTCTTCCACTGACTAAACTTGACCACCATTGGTTTGGGTCGGCTGTCTCTGTTCTCCCCTACCCTGTGAGCTCGGGCGATGTCATCGGTTGTCCATTTCATCGGCCCTCCACACTGTTGAGGGTATCGGCGATCAGTCTGGCACAAGTGTCATAGTTTTCAGACTTGGCCGTCTCAGGCACACCGTAGAAGCGAAGGTTATCTCGACGTGAGAAACCTTCCAGTCTGTCATGATTTTCTTTCAAACAGTCCATTTCACTTTTCATTTTTTCGACACTGGAGGTGAGTTTCCGGAATCCTTTTTCATTTTCGGCACACTGCCTAAACAAATCCCCAACGTCTTCTCTGGTTTCATCTAGGGACGAAGCAATCTCTTGTATATTCTTTTCAAGGCTGTCACATCGTCTCCCAATCTCCTCACACTTGCTTCTCACCGTCGATGTCAGATCTGATGGCGCTTATTATTCCATGCTGACAAACGCTGACAATAGATTCGAACCTCT
>CM031627.1:46791737-46839237 GCA_018398815.1 Conus ventricosus
TCAGTCCGCATTTGAATGATATTATTTCAAACCTAGTTGCAACTGGTTCTTGCGAGAGGGGGAGGGGGGGGGGGGCAACAAAAAAGTTATGTATTTGTGTACGAGAGTGTAAAACGTAAGAGTGACTTTCGCCGACTTTGCAACACACAGGTGACACATTATTGCCGTCAAATCGGTTCCAACAGTGCTACCAGAGTTAGTACCAGTCCCAGAAACACACACACACACACACACACCACACACACACACACACACACACACACACACACACACACACACGCACGCACGCACGCACGCACGCACGCACACACACACACACACACACACAAACACACACACGCACACACACACGCACACGCACGCACGCACACACACACACACACACGCACACACACACACACACACACACACACACACACACACACACGCACGCACGCACACACACGCACACACACACATACATACACGCACACACACACACACACACACACACACACACACACACACACACACACACACACATACACACACACACACATACACACTCACACTCACACACACACACACACACACACACACACACACACACACACACACACACACACACACACACATAACCACACAACCCAACCAACCAACCAAACAGGGATAGTATAAAATATATGTGTAGTTGTTGTTTTGTTTTGTTTCGTTTTTTTTCCCCAGCTAATTACCAAAACGATCAAGACACATTATATGCTGGCTTAAGAAAACAACAACAAAAAAAACGGAATATAAAAGCATATAAACACATGCACGATTGCGCAGCAGAATCGTAAAAGTTATAACATCGGCCGAACAAACAAAAGAAAGGAGAAGAAATGCTTGTGTCTGTTGAACGTCTAACTAAATGATATTTCTCCACTGTTTCCTTTATTCTCCGCATTGTAAGGACAAGATGTTTTGTTATCATACAAGAATGAAAATGTGGACCTTTTCATTTTTTTTTCACATTTAATATGATTACAGATAGCAACCAATGTTCACCCTGTTCGACAACACGACACAGACCAAGTGATCTTGCATTATGTTCCGAGAAAAAGTTAGCGCTGGATGATGATCACAGAGAGAGAGAGAGAGAGGAGAGAGAGAGAGAGAGAGAGAGAGAGAGAGAGAGAGAGAGAGAGAGAGAGAGAGAGAGAGAGAGAGAGAGAGAGAGAGACGGAGACGGATGTTTTATTTATACAGGCCCTAGCCCATAATGAAGGGGGTAATGGGAACAAATCTTTTCGAAAAAGAAACGGGAAAAGAAATCAATGCAATATTCATCAAAATGCAACAGGTAATCAAGTAACTAAATATCAAACAGTACACAACAGTTAGTACTGAACTGCATACCATGCTTCTAATCCTAAAAGCCTACACAAGAAAATAGCAAAACGTTTTATGGGGCTTCGTTAGTGGATGCAATGAATAATGAGGGTCGAAATAAGGAAGTCTGCTTACAATATTTGTCTAAGATCAACTGATGCCACAGAGCAATCTCTATGCATCATGCTAATAGCAGATTGTAGATTATCCATCTTAAAATGTTATAGGAGACACAATCATTAAATCTTTTAAAATTCAAAATCAACCTGCATGTACCATCTGCTTTTGGAACAAGAAAAATTGATGACACAATTTCACCTGATTCATGACAAGATGTTTCTATGGCTCCCATGGATACATTTTTTTTCAATTTCTTTGTCTGCCTCATTCCCTTGATTACGCTGTATTTGATTTTTTTTAATATTTGGATCATCCTGTAATGGAGGTGAATCTTGAAATGGTATTTCAGCTCCTTGTATCAAGGATAAAATGAAAGAACCACTAGTCATCTCTTTCCATTGGGAAACATATTCCTTCTATCTGCCTGCCTGAAAAAGGTCTTTCACAGTCCTGATCTTTTACCTTTTCTGGTTTTGACTGCATGATGTTCAAGCGTGGGAGATTTTTGGATGACGTGGATACCCAACCCTCCCCCCCCCCCCCCCCCCCCGCCCGTGTTGGTCTGCTGCAGGATTGGCCTCTCATGCCTCTCGCTCGGCCCTTACTGTGACCTCTTCCACGTCCTCTCTCTTTCCACTCCCAGTTGTTTTTGGTTTTTTTTTGAGCGCATGTGGGAGTAGAATCTTTCTTTCTGTGTGTGACTCACATCCACACCAATGTTGGTAGCAGAATCAGTGGCTGTCAGCGATGCCTTCCGGTCATTGCCAAACAAATGATCCGTGATATCAATGGCACTTAAAGCTAGGTTTTTTGTTGTTGTTGTTGTTTGGAGAGAATGTAAATATGTTCGTTCAAGACCGCCCATGTGATTCTGCACGAAAACCCCCATTTTCACATACAAATCACGTCCATCACATATCAGTTTTGGCCAAAATTAACACCTGTTTTACAACTAAAATTAACATGCCAAAACCTCTAAAATTGACGTATTAGCACATTGAACGGGGGTTTCCGTGCAGAATAACATGGGTGATCGTGAACGAAGATATTTACATTTTCTCCGAGAACATAAAAATTAAGGGTTTACAGTGCGCTCTTCTACTTCTAACACTATTAATAAATTAGAACAAACAACTAGTCTCCCATATTGATTAGTTATTTTTATATTTAATGAATTTATGTCTAGGTTAACTAATTCTTTAAATTGGCTGTCTCCACCAAACCTGTATAGCTGATAATCGCAAAACCCTGCCTTAATTTCTGGCAGTGCTCGTAGAACTGTAGAGGGCTGCCCCATAAATAAATTGCGGTCTGTTTTTAACTCTTCTAAATAGACATACAACATCGGGTACATGAGAAAATCGCTGGCCTACTGCCTACATACTCATAAAGACCGCTTTTTAAGTGCATATGTGTTTTAATATGATATGTTTCACCACTATCATAAAAACCTAAAATTCGAGCAAGGCTACTTGGAAAAACGTACTCCCTTTTTTCATCTGGAAAATTCATAAGAATTATAAGATTTGCCTCATTAATTTTTAACTGAATGTTAAAATTGCTAAATACTTCTCTTAAAGAACAAAAGTTGTAGTAGCCATCGGGTATTTTTAAATGTTTTAATAGATTGCCTTGTTCGTCCTTAACATCTACCCAGTTATTCTTAGCTCTTTCAGATATGTTAATCCATTTTATTTTAAAACCAATTTCTTTAAGGGCAATCCTATAATTACCGCGCCTATTGTTAATTGGGTGCGTTAAGAACACACTTTTGTTTTGTTGGTTTATATAGATGTGCATCTTTTTTATAACTATTTAAAAATGGAACCTTTTAAATATAACGAAAGCGCTATTAACGTCCGCGGGAATGAGTCCTTACTACTTTTCTAATATGATTTTCTACTTCCAGCACTATTAATAAATCAGAACAATCAACTGGCTTTCCGTCTTGGTTCGTTATTCTTACATCCAATGAATTTGTAGACCCTCAATTAATTCTTTAAATTCACTGTCTCCGCCAAAACTATATAACTGATAATCGCAAAACCCTACCTTAGTTGCCGGCAGCACTTGTAGAACTGTAGATGGATAGCCATTAAACAAATTAGTATCTGTTTTTAACTGTTGTAATTGGACACGTAACATTGGGTTCACGAGAAAATCAGAAGGTTTATTACCCTCAAATTGATAAACGCCTTCTCTTGTACTAATTCTATAAGATTTATTGCTAATGTGAAAGCCCAAGATTCGAGCAAGCCCTCTAGGAAAAAGTATACTCTCTTTTTTTCTTCTAGTGGGAAATTCATAGTAATTCTAAGGTTTGCCTCGTTAATTCTCATCAGTATGCCAAAATTCCCTAAGTACTTCTTTAAAGAACAAAAGTTGTAGTAACCATCGGGTATTGTTATATGACTTACTTGATTGCCCACCTCGTCATTAACATTAATCCAGTTATTTTGAGACCCTTCAGATATGTTAACCCACATAACTTTAAAGCCAATTTTTTTAAGAGCAATACTACAACTCCCGCGCCTATTGTCAATTGGTGTGTTAAGATCACACGCTCGTTTTGCTTGGTTATATAGATGTACATCCTTTTTATAACTATTAAAAAACTAATTTAAAAAATGGAAACTTTTAAATTTAACGAAAGCGCCACTTACAATACAGGAGCGTTTTATAACCCCAAATCTTTGGACTTCAGTTTACTAACCATTGCAGTAGATGAATCATACGGCTTCCAAGTTAGACTTGTAAACCCACAAATAAATATTTAAATCCGCCAATAAAGAATGATAGAGTGCCCTCAGCATGGGCATCCCGCCCTATGACGTTTTACCAGAATCAGTTAAATTTTGCCATTTACTGCGCAACTACTGGCTGCGGTGTTTCATATGCAAACCATTTGAACCACCCCAATCTTTTAGTAAGGTCAGTATATAACTTTCATGTTTATTACAAGTACAGACGAATACTAACTGAACTACAAGTGCCCCTCCCAAGCGACAGCGCGTTTAAATCCATTCAACAGCCCAATGGGCAATAATGCATATGAAAGAATCTGCAACGAATTTAACATTAATGCTTCAACTGATTTTAGACAAAAGTTAGACCGCAATCATTGGGTTAGGCACATTGTATTTGTGGGGCACAAAAAGAGAATATACTTATGACTACTGGCCTGGCCACACCTCTTTTCAACCAGACAAACAAGTTCGATTAGGATCCATAGAACAAAAACATCCTAATGCTTGGGCAACATTTATCTTAGATGAAAGTGAAGGTCTAACAATGCCAGGAGTGCAAAGACTTAATGACTCCATACGAACATACGTTTGGTGTCTATTAGGAGCACAAGCACAGACTAAGTCTAGCATAGTACATCAATCTACAGGCTTTGATGCCAGAAAACAATTTCTAGCCAATTTAGAAGATGCTATTAACTCTGCTGTTAATTTGCCTGCCAGCATACAAAGGTATCAAGACGTCCTTGCACATGCTAGGTCAAAGGTTGACTTTGTTGTAGGCCATGGATTATACATGCTACCCTCTGACCTTAGACTACAGATTGGCATGATACAGCATTATAACAATGAAATCCTCATAGCTGGAGACAATCAAAACTTAGGGCACAATCAAGGCTTAAACACAAACCCGCCCCATCCATTTTAAAAAAAGTACCTAGCCTGAAGAAAGCTATCCAGTTATAAGCACGCCACAGCCAGAAAGCAGCCCAGAAAGCACTCCACCTGTTGATCTACCTCACATCGACAGCCACACTAGTGAAAAGACAGCCCTCGTTGTGTTTTTAACTTTTACTGGGTTAGCTATGCTTTATTTCACTAAAAATTAATCCAGCAGCTAGCGCCCCTAACGTCCACAGATGTTCAGCCATATAACCAGCAACTTTACCTATAGTAGACAAAACCCAACTAACAACACTACCTATTATGCTGGCAGAGCATCAAGCGCTTTAGCTGCTAACTTCTTCAATAAATTTGCTAGATGATGTAATTGTTTTCTAATCCAACTTTACCAGGCTGAGGCATTGGAGGCGCTACTGGCCCTGTTGGCGCACTACCTGTTAAAGCATAAACGAGTGTAGAGATGGCAAACCCAATAGCCGTTAATATACTAACTATTGTAATCCCCTGTTCCCTGAACAGAGTTCTTATTCTTTCTGCTAGCGTAGTGTTTTCATAAAGTATTGTGTTTATATTTTCTCTTATTCTGCTTGTTTGTGATGCTAGCTGCGCTCTGTTAGTAGACAGCACTTCTAACCTGGCCGCCCTTTGTAGCATTAAATCCTGTATTTTCTGCTGTGTTCTAGCCTTTTCTTCTCGCCCTAAATTGTTATCGTCTGCATCAGCCAGTTTATTTTTTTCTTCTTCTATCTCTCTATCTAGCTCACCAAGTTTTGCTAAATTGTTTGTTAGTTCGCCCCTTATTGTCCGTAGAGCCTCATTAAGCCCCAGGATTTCGCGCATAGGCAATGGAGAATCGTCAATTGTTTTTAATGTGTCTCCTCACTTAAACTCGTTTCGATTTCTGCTATTAGTTCATCTGCCGTTCGATTTAAATCTTGAAGAGGTATGTTTTGTATTTCAGATTGTGTTGGCAGAAAAGAAAAAGAAACACCCGAAGGTGCTGGGCAGGACCCAGAGAAGCACTGTCTTCACCTGCCTTTAGAGCAGTCCTGTACCACCCTTGGAGGCCTGCGCTGTGTTGACGATGGGTACAGGCACGCGCAGACACTCCATTAAGATATCAAGGGACATAACTGCTCCTGAACAGAGGTAAATCAGACTACAGATGCAGCTCATAACAGCCTTAAAGTAGCATCCCCATGGGTGTACCAGCCCGTATTTCATGACTGCAGAGCCCACGGCGAAAAACACCACCCTCCAGCTGCCGAGCACACCCACAGACCCAACCACCCCTGCCCATGGACAGATAAGACAGTGCCACTCCAGACACAGCCAAGCTTTCGCCATACGGTCTTATGTGCCCTCAAGAGAGAATCCAAGTTGTAGTCTTTCCCACTGTCAACAGGACTTTCCCTGTGGTCAGTGGTCTTTCCTCACCGTCACTGGACCTTTCTCCAGGGTCAGCCTAGTTAAGGCAAAGAAGAAAAAGAAACACCCGAAGGTGCTGGGCAGGACCCAGAGAAGCACTGTCTCACCTGCCTTTAGAGCAGTCCTGTACCACCCTTGGAGGCCTGCTCTGTGTTGACGATGGGTACAGGCACGCGCAGGACACTCCATTAAGATATCAAGGGACATAACTGCTCCTGAACAGAGGTAAATCAGACTACAGGATGCAGCTCATAACAGCCTTAAAGTAGCATCCCATGGGTGTACCAGCCCGTATTTCATGACTGCAGAGCCCACGGCGAAAAACACCACCCTCCAGCTGCCGAGCACACCCCACAGACCCAACCACCCCTGCCCATGGACAGATGAAGACAGTGCCACTCCAGACACAGCCAAGCTTTCGCCATACGGTCTTATGTGCCCTCAAGAGAGAATCCAAAGTTGTAGTTTTTCCCACTGTCAACAGGACTTTCCCTGTGGTCTTGCCCCAAGTTTTGTAAAAGACAACAGCCTCGGGCCTTTAAAAACATCAATAAATTTTAAATTTGCCTTTGGTCAATAAAAAGGAGAACCTAAAATTGTGGTTCTGCTTAAAAAACAGGGCTGGTTTGGTTTGCAGACCCACACCTTTTTTCCTTTTTTGTACATACAAATGATTATTTTTTCTTTTGAAAAATTAGAAACCTTTAAAGTCCCTGGCTTTTCTCGCCCCATAGGCTTTTTAAAAAATGATTCAATTTACTAAACCCTATTTGATTTAAAAAAACTTTTGGGCCTGCTGCTGCTCCTAAGCTCTTTTTGCAATGGGGGCCTAGTTTCTTTTTTCATTTCTTCAATAGGATTTGCGTCAAAACTTCACCAATTTTTTTTTTAATTCTTTTTTTTTTTATAAAAAATGAACCATAGGTTGTGACCCGCCATACAAAAAGAAAAGGGAACCCCATGGGTAAAAGGATAAGGCAACTTTAGTGAAAATTTATCCTAAAAAGTTTCCCCTGGAAAAACTTAACAGTTATTTTTCCCTGATTTTGGGCTGTGATGTTAAATCCGGGCACTGCTAAACAAATTTTTTAAAAAGATATTAAATCACAGTTTCCAATGCTACTGTTTTGCTAATTTAGCCGGGGCTATCGTTAAATTTATAGTAATTAACGGGAGGGCAGGAACCTTTTTACAAGAGGGCAGTTTTTTTACCCTCTATTCTGACTATGGCTCCCTAAAAAGAAAGGAAAGAGAAAGCTTATCAGGGAATACAAACCCCAAAAAGGGCCTAAAGCACAGGCTTAAAGCGGAGATGCAAAAATGATTTTAAGATGGGCAGCAAAGTTTTTGGGCAACGTTTTCTCACCCCTTTTTTTTGAAGCTAAAGACGCATATGCCATTTTATCAAGGCGCACTAAAAGAAAAACTTATTTAAATTCTAACTTTTAAACCACGATTCTGTCGTCGTCTAAAACCCTTTAGCTAATACACATTTAGGACATTCTCTTGAGTTTTTAGTTTTACTAACCCGGACGCCAAAAACAATCAAACCCCAAGGAAAAAGAAAAAAGTTTTTTATTAAAAATTTATACACCCCTTTACAGAAAAAAAAAAAGCGAGACACCTCTGGAAATACTCTAAATCAGTCTCTGAAGTTTTTAAAAGGGGAATTTTTGTTTTTGTTTACTAAAGGGAACCCCCTTTTTCAGAAAACAGAAGCTTTTATAACCCAAAAATTGAAAAGGGTTTACTGCGTAATAATGGCAAGTCTGATCGCTGTTTTTCAGGGCGCGGACTTTTACCTCACCAACACTTGATAAATAAAAATTGTTCGCTGGAGTAGGCAAAGAATCCTACAGTTGATCGTGTATGTAAAAAAACTTCGCCTTTAGATGAGACTCGAAGACTACTTATATCCAAATATGGTGTGGCTGGATTTTAATTAACATTTGACAACAATTGTTTGGAAGGGGAAAAGGATAGGGAAAGAGGTAAAAAATAAAATTCACAAGAAAGCAGAGGGAAACGGCCCCCAATAAAAATGCACATTTTTAGGGTTTGTGATGTCGTTAAATTGAAGAAAAACGGGCAAAAAAGACGGGGTTTTATTAAAATGCAGAAAAAAATTTTTAAAATAAAAACAGTGGTATTTGAAGTTTCTGCCTAAAATCCGCACTGTTTCTTATCTGGGGGTTTAAGGGTGGGGGGGAAAAACTGCTTCGTCTTGTTTTGTTAAAAAACAATATACAGGTTTCATTACGAACACATTGTTATATCTGCACAACCTTTTAAAGCACAAAAATCTTACAAAAAAAAAGTTTTTTTGGGGACAACGAAATATATTTTATTTGATCCTATGAAAAACTGGCGACGTTTAGAAATTACATAGACTATTGAGGGAACTGAAACACGTTTATTATTGATGATGTTTTGCTGAACAAGCATTTTAGAAAAAAAAAAACTCTGCAAAGCTACTTTTTGTGGCCGTCACGCCTTAGTTTTTTGGGGGCTCTTAACCAAAATACAAGCCTCTTAAAAGATTTCGATCGCATTAAATCGGTTGTATTATTTTTTCAAAGGAAAAAAGTTTTAAGTGAAAAAATTTATAATAAGGGACAAAGATGAGTTAAAAAAATAAAAAAGCAGTTAAAAAAATTTAAACACCAAAACTATGCTTACGGCTGCCCCCCCTTCAAAACCCTTTTTTATTGGGGAGATTGTTTTTTTAGTTTAAAATTGTTTGTTTAATTTATATATTATAAAAGAATGTCTCGGGGGGCCCGAAACGTGCGCTAGCTCCTAAATGTTGCTTAAATTTAAAAACCTTTTCAGACACAAATGAGTTTGATCTAATAGGGGGGTGCCCGGAAATTTTAGGGGTTTGAGTACCAATGATGGGTTTACAAACGAAAAGAAAAATTTAAGACAAAAACACAGCAAATCCACCCCAGAAGAGAAAAAATTTAAGGGGAAAAATTTTGTCAAAAATAAAACAAAATTGTTGGCGCTGCTTTTTGAAATTGCTTGGGAATTTAAAAATTTTTAACTACGAACCCAAAAATAACTTTGAAAAAAAACAATTTTAGAAAGGCTTTGAAGTAGGGCCCTTCTTGTTTCCAGTTCCAGGAAAACAAAAAAAGAAACAGATTGAAAAAACTAGCATTCGAAATATGCTACAGCGAAAGAAGTCCCGAATTGGTGATGACACCGCGGTTAGAATTTTCCCCCCTCGCTATCGTCCCCTACCTAGGCAAAAAGACAATGATTTTTTTGCCTATTTATTTCCCGAGGGGGCGATCAGTTTGCCAGAACAAAAGTTAAACAAGTATACAAATAAAGGGTGAAAAATTGGGTCCCCTCTTACCCAGTATTGAAATTTTTCAAAAACGGAGACAAAATAAATACTCATGTTCACTGACAAGGTTATGTGATGGTTGACAAAGAAAACAACAGTACTCGACTTTTTCTCATTAAATATTTGATTTTAATTTGGTTTTACTCTTTAGGAAGTGCGCCCAAAAGGGTTAAAAAGAAGAAATTACAAGATTTAAATTAAAAAAATAATCTTATTTAAAAATGGAGGTTCAACAGTTTTGATTAAGCAAAAACTGAATTCAAAAGGAAAAAGAAAATGCTTGGTAATATGAGACTAGAAAAAATATCTAAAGCTTTAAATACCCCTTTCTTTTGAAATTCTGGCTCAACGGTGTAGCTAGCGAAGTGCGGGGCTGTGTTTCCGTTTTAACCACCGGGGCCGGGGGCCATCTCTTTAGCATTTGGGTCTTTGGGGAGGTTTAGGCGCTGTGTTAGATTGTAATGCGTCTTAAAAAAATTAACTCCTAAAATTACAAAAGCACACCGCCATTAGCCCAGCTCACAAAACTTTTTTCATTAAATTAAGAAAAAGCAATCATTACAGGGAAAAAAATTACGGGGCGAAGAATTTCAGAAACTTATAGCCGACGGTGAGGTACGACACAGAAAATTGAACCCAAAAGGAGGAGAAAGACTTTTAATTTACGACAGGTAGACACTGAGCAATTAAAAAAAGAACATGAAAAAAAAACACACGATCAGTTAAACCCAAAATGCTAAAAAAAATAAGTTTTTCAAAAATAAATAACTATTTTTTTGTTAACTCACTGGTTGGTGGGACAACTTGCAGCTCTTCACGAACAAGGGTCTTTTTGGGGCGGGTTTTAGACGAAGAGTTTTTCCTTTAAAAATATCCGGGGGGTCTGTTTTAAAGATTTTTTTTAACTTCAATACCTACGCCCAATTTTGGGTCTGTGGCTCTAATTCTAACATCGCCCTTTTCCCCTCCAGGGGCATACAAATATCTTACTTTAGTCCAAACGGGAAGATTTTTGAGTCCCTGCACATCTTCATAATGCCAATTTTTTTTAAAATTTTAAATTTCGTTTTTTCTGGCTTCAACCTCGTTTTCTTTAAAATTTTTCATTGTTCTGGCGGTAAACTGCTGGGGAATCCCTAACCCATTCTTGTTAGGCGTTGTCCAAAATTTCCTGTGATATTTATAGGTAAACAGGCGTTTTCCAGTTCTTATTAAATTTTTTACTAGACTTTGACGTGGGTTTCCTGGGATCCCTCTCTTTAAAGTAAATGATGTTTTAAAACATGGTTTACAGAACCTTTTAAATCTTTTCCTCATCAAACCCGGGTCACCAGGGTACTTTAATGGGCCTGCGTAAAATTTTTTGAAAAACCACAGCCAACATTGAGCTTTTAATTTTTAAAGCCAGGTCTTTGTATCTTTAAACCCCTTCCAAATGTCAGAGCAACTTTAACTTTTTTTTTTTAACTTTGTCTGTGGAAGATCAGCAAGTCCCTTTTTGGGGGTGTCATTTTGGAAATGATTAACAAAAACACCTTTTATTCTTTTGGGAGGGGGGATATATTTCCAAAAAGTTGTTTTGAAAGCCAGTCTTTCGCATTTGATTCGGAAAACTCTAGCAGCTTTACTCAGTTTTTCAATAGCAGTCTTTCCTTTCCAATAAACCTTTAGGAGAATAATATATTTTGTACATCGTATTTTTTAATTGTATTTTTAATTGTTTTTTATATTGTTTGTGCAAGAATATAGATTTGCTCCCATAGCACCCACGTAAAACCAATTTCTGCTATTTTCTGTTCTTCTGACGGTTCATAAAAGTCAGACAGTTCTGGCGGCGGTGATGTAAGAAACTTCTTTCCTGTCACTAAGTAATACTCATTCATTGCCTCATCAACGTCTGTAAATGTTTGCTCTGCATGTCCCTGTTCCCTTAACTTTTTTTTAAATAAAGTCTAAGTGAGCAATTCGTCTTTTTCTCGTAAGCGTCTCTTGCCTTAGCTAAATCTTCTATTGCCTTGTTGGCGTCATATACTGTAACCATGTCAGACCATAGCATTCAACGGCAGTTAGCCAGCTCTGTCAGGCCGAATTTTATCCGTGGCCAATGCAGTCATAAGACATCACGTGACGTCACCCCACTTCCGCCTCCGGAAGACGCCGGTGTCAACTTCTTCTACCTCATTCAACCTTCGGCCTGCCGTCAAAGCAAGATAAGTCTTGTGCTCTGTCTCGCCTATACTTGCCTTTGTGGTTAAGATTGCTGGTGTCTTTGTTTCAATATTTGATTCAGTTGTGCCTTGCGCTAAACCCTGAGTATTCTTGCCGCGTGAGGCTCTTGGTGGGAGCGCAATTGCTACATTTACCACTTTACCTTACTCTCGCGACTTAGCGTTCACGATCGTGGGGTCGTTCGATCGTCGCTACACTTGTGCGTGTTTTATCATCGCCACGTGGTTCACTTCTATCAAAATTTTTTCGGATCGCACCCTACCCCGTCTCGGGTTTTTAGGGTCGCATCCTACTGTCGCATTCCTCCTTCTTTATCGGCTACACGCTCCTGGTTATCTCGCGATTTGCTCGCCGGTCGTCCTTTGTTTCTGCCACTTCCTCGCCGGTCGTCGGCGGCCATCTTTCTTTTCTCGCCGGTCGTGTTTCCCCACCATTTTCCGAGCCTCGGTTTGTCAACCCTTTGTCGCAAGACTCCTCATTAGGGTTGGTGCGCAAGAAAGCCCATTATCCATCTCACTTAGAACGTGGTTCTTTGAGTGTGCGTGTTTTTCCCTCGATCGGTGGCGTGTACGGGTCCTTGAGATTTCGGTCGATCTCTCCAGGTCTTGCACGACACCACTCGAGCGATCGAGATTAATTACTTCTCGATCGACCACCTTGTCTCCTCTTTGCGGTCGTGTGTTCCGGGTTTGCTCTGCCACCTGTGCCCAACATGGTGAAGGACACCCCCGGGGTCGAGCCACTCCACTGCTCGGAGTTCGCTCAGTTTTCCCGGAGAACCGGCGGGTCGATTCCGTCTCCGAGCAATCCGTTCACATTGATGAACGTTCGGTTCGGGTAGATAGAGATGACTGCTCCGCGGAGGGGACGCGTGACCTTTCCTCTTCTACCCGACCGACGGACGCACGATCGCGGCGTCCGAAGGCGGATGGGCAAGCGGGGCCACCATTTCTAAATGCCTTTCTTTTGACCAGCCGGGAAAGAGAGGTATATCCAAGAAGTATAAGGGCAAGGCGCCCCTCAAGGGGCCCTCCCGAGCTAAGAATAAACGACGGAATTCGCCCTCACCCCCCTCCTCTCCATCGGCCAGCTTGCCCTCTCGCCCCCGGACGCGTTCGGAGACCTCTCTCTATCATGCTGAGTCACGCGAACCTCGGTCCCTGGGAATCATGCCGAGCCGCGGACCAGCCACGGGTGACGGGTCTGGTATGGAATCGCCATCCGTCACTCGCCTTGGTGAGTCCAGGTCCCATTTTTCCCCCCGAGATCGACACGTGCACTCAAAGCGCTCTGCCCCACCGGGCACAGGTGCAGCCAACACCTGAGCCCGAGGAGCGCTTAGACTCCGGACGCAGGGTTATGGTCACCCCGACGCACGCCTCTGTGGTGTCCATAATTCTGGGCGTGCGGCACATCGCGCCATCAGCGCGGTCGTGGGTTCGCACAAGGAAGGTCGACCCACCCCAATCGACCATCACCTTCTCCCCTAGGGTATCGGACGTTGGGGATCAGACCTTTTCGGGTCCCCGTTTGGGCAGCGTCCACGTCCCGCTCCTCCGGGGGGAGGATCTACCACCGGGACCGGGGGTTTAACCTGACCTATCCCAGGGGGGGACAGGGGGACCGCATCCTGACCAATATCTGCACGTTCGGGGGTTGGAGGCTCGGCTTCCGCATCCTCCTCCGTAGCAGATCGGCCCTCACAGGCCCCCACCAAGGACGTGCAGGCGCAGTGCACGGACCTGTGCGGGAGGACAGGCCACTGCCTCTCGTTACCCCCACAATGGTGGCTCAGGTTACCCGGTCCCCGGAACTTCTGCCGTCACCCAAGGGGCCGCCACAGCCCGTTTTCCTCCCCGGGGACCAGTGGCTCTATGCCCCCGAGAGAGACCAGTGGCTGAACGCCAACACCCAGCACGACCAACTGTATGGTCGCATGTGGCACCCCGGCAACGCTTGCCTGGCTCGACCTTGGTCCCCCTCCTCGGGCGCTGTTCGATGCAGGATGAGGTCCCGTCCGCCGATCATAGAGCCACCTGGGAGTAAACCGCAAGTACCCCTTGACGGCCCCTCCCGACGAGGGGTGCTCCGAACCCTGCCAGGACCTTTACCTCCCTGAGGCGGACGATGAGGAGGACCTAGCCTCCACCTCATTGTATGATGTCCGCACGGTGGAACGGTGGCGCCCAGACCTCGTTAGGAGGGAGGCCGCACCCGCCGACGAAGTCCCCCTCCCCTCTCCCTCTTCACCGGGCCCCCCCAGGCCCAGCGGTCCAAACCAAGGATCGTCGCCCCCCTGTCACTAACCTCACTCTGGGAAGGACCGGCTACTCGCGCCATGGGTGCGCAGGCCGTCCCCCCTCCAGGACAGGGACCCCTCTCAGCACCTAATGCAGCCCAAGTCGGTACCTCCTTGGGGACCGCAGGAACCCCTCGGTCGCCTCCCTGTTAAACACGACAACCCGGTTACCAGGGAGATGGGCATTTCACTGTCCGACCGTCGGTTGATCCCCCTCCTGCCCCCCCCCCCTACGTCGGGCACCATCTCTTTTAAGAATTTAAAGGAATGGGACCGAACAGCCAGGATGGGCATCCTCCACACCACGGCGGGACATACCTACTTAGGTATGCTCCTACAGCAACTGAGGCTCTATGGCCGGGGATGATGGGCCGCCCCTGGGCCCTTCGGACCATGGACTCCGAGGCGTACCAGGAGAATGATTCTCGCTTTTTTAGCGACCCCTTTTATGCGACACCTGGTCAACAGATTTCGGCATCATCTTTTCGGCTGCGGCGGACAGCGCAGCTACGAGCCACTTCAAACTGTTTGTTGGTGGCCAGAGATGCCGTGCTGGCACGGACCTCTCTCTCTCCCGGCGCTTAAGGCAGCCCTGCGGTGTGTCCCGGCCAGGACCACTCGCTGTTCGGCGATTACCTCGACTGACGTGATAACAAAAAGCAGTCGAGGAACGCAAGCAGGCGCATCCTTTGCGCCCAGGCCACTGCCACGCCCTGATAGACCCACCCATAGGTCCTTCCCCGGCCCAAACCCTACCCCAGGCAATCGCCTTCCAACACCGCACGGCCCGCTAAGCGTCCAATCTTCCCCTCAGGCCCCAAACCCAAAGCACAGCTGCGAAATTTTCGGTTCGGCCAACAGTCTGCCCTCCGGAGATGACTGGGCCGCAACCCGAGGGAGACTCGATCCGGCGGCTCCCCCACAGCCCGGTTCCCCCCTCTCCTCTACCCACGTCCCGCCCCCCCTGGGGGGCAGCCTTCCAGGCACGCCACGGGGGAGACGTATGGGCCTCAGCCCCTGGGTAGTGGCGGTGCATGGGAGGGGTATCGTCTCCTTGGATCCACGAGCGACCCCCCCTCATGCACACTCCCCCTCCTTCGCCAACCCTCCCCCGCTCAGGCAGAGGCGCTCCACGTGGAGGTCCAAGAGCTCCTCCTAAAAGCGCCATCACGAGGTGTCCCACCCCAACCCGGCTTCTACTCTCACCTATTCGTGATTCCAAAACCCTCAGGAGGATGGGAGGCCCACCCTAGACCTATCCCCCCTCAACAAGTTCCTCAGCCCGTCAAATTCAGATGGACACCCCACCCAGATCAGGGACTCTATCCATCATCTCGACTGGGCCCTTCATAGACCTGAAAGACGCGTACTTTCAGTCCTGATTCACCCGCCCACAGACGATTCCACGGTTCGTCCTGGCAGGGCCGATGTTCCAGTTCAGGGCCCTCCATTCGGCCTCTCACGGGCACCCCTTCCTTTTCACGAGGTTGTCAAGGAGATGGCTTCCCTAGCCAGGCAGGAGGACATCCGCCTCCTAGTCTACTGACGACTGGCTCGTCTTGGCCTCCTCAGGGCCCAGTGCCAAGCCCACACCACCGCCTCCTGAGTCTTTGCTCCACACTGGGTTTGTCACCAACCCCAAGAAGTGCGAACTCACTCCCACCAGAGGTTCGCCTTCCTGGGGATGAGTTTCGATACTATCTCCATGATAGTCTCCCCGACCCCGGAGAGGTCCACGTATACTGGACCTCATCTCCCGCCTATCCACAGGCACCCCACACCTCGGCCAGAAACCTTCCTCCCTCATAGGAATGATGGAGTCCCTGTCTCCCCTCATTCCCTGGGGCGAGTCCCCAAACGCCAACTTCAGAGGGAGTCCGTCGACGTGGTCGCAGACCTCCGACCGCTGGGACCAGGTCATATCCCCTCGGTCACTGTTTCTTTCGGCGATAGAGGAGTGGCTCACTCCGGGCACTCTCTCAACCGGGGTCCCCATCGCCCTCCCAACCCAACCCCTGGAACTGTACACAGACGCCTCAAAACCTGGCTGGGGGGCCCACTTGGAGGACGGTCATACCTCAGGGGAGTGGGACTCACAGACTGCCCGCCTTCACATCAACATCTTGGAGCTGGAAGCGTCAGGCTAGCCTTCTCCACTTCCAGCACAAGGTCGCACACCGACATGTTCTCCTTCTCACGGACAACACGTCGGTAGCTTGTTATGTCAACAAAGGGTGGGGGGGGGGGGGGGCACGCTCCATCAGCCTCTCCCTCAGAACAGAGGCCCTCCTTCGCTGGTGTCACGCGCGGGGGATCACCCTCCGCGCGAGACACATACAGGAACCCGCAACATCCTGGCGGATTCCCTCAGGCCGGTCGAAAGTCTCTACTCCACACGGAGTGGACCCTAAACAGACTAACCCTGTCTGTGGTATGGGAACATTGGTTTTTTCCCCATGATAGACCTGTTTGCCACCAGGTTCAACCACCGCCTGCCCCTGTACGTCTCCCCGTCCCGGACCCTCAGGCTTACGCAGTCGATGCGCCCCTCTTGCCCTGGACGGGCCTCTGGCGTACGCCTTTCCGCCCTTTCCCATCCTACACAAGGTGATCAGGAAAGCGAGGCTGGAGAAACCCAGCTGATCCTCATAACCCCGTGGGGCCGACCCAGTCTTGGTTCCCAGACCTCAAGTCTCTCTCTCTCCGTTCCCACCTCTACGGCTCTGCCCTCGGTGGACATGTTGAGACAACCCCGTTCGGGTCTCCCTCACTCCAATCCCAAGATGCTTCGCCTACACGCGTGGCTGCTTTGCCAGCCCAACTGCGAACATCTTCATCCACTCCCCCACGCGGACAGGCCCCAGTCCGTCCGGGACACACTAGCCGGGCAGGGGCCTCCGGGATTGAGGACTTAGCCTCGGCATCTCGCAGAGCCGGCACCGAGTCCCTCTACAATTACCGGTGGGAGAAATGGGTAGCCTGGTGCACAATAACTCGTTCCCCAGGACTGCCCCTCCAACATCCAGATAGGAAATTTCCTCTCACACCTATCTTCCTCGCTTAGGTGTCAGCTAGCTCCATCCGGGGCTACAGATCGGCTATCGTACCACCATCCGCCAACTGGGCGGCCCTTCTTTTCACAATGACTTCCTGCTCAGAGAGGTCTCTAGAGGAGTTGCTCTACGGGAGCCAGTCCCCTAGGCGCACCCCTCTTTGGGACCTTTTCATCGTCCTCGACGCCCTCAGAAAGCCCCCTTGAAACCCATACATCGATTCCCTTTGACCTTCTCTCTTTTAAGACCACCTTTCTCCTTGCCCTGGCCTCTGCAGACGACGGAGTGAGATCCACGCCCTCAGCGGTGATCCAGAGATATCGCCTTCCACAGGGACGGCTCTGTTTCCTCAAGTTCCTTCCAGAGTTCTTAGCTAAAAATAGGAACCGGGCACCCCCTCTCCCTCCCTTGTCACCGCTCCCTGACGGATATCTTGGGAAAGGGAGAGAAATCGGGACACTTTAAAACCTTTGCCCTGCTAGGTGTCTCAGATGCTACTGGGAGCGCACTCGCCCCAGGGCGCACCTCCCAGAGGCGGACTCCTTATCTCTCTCAACCGCAACAATACTAGAGACATCTCGGCGGGATCTATCTCTAGGTGGCTCTCCAAGACGGTGAGATCGGCCTACACTCAGGCGCACATGGATCTCCCCGCCAATCACCCAGGGCCCACGAGGTCAGAGCACTGGCCACTTCCACGGCGCTCCAGTACTCTGTCCCCGTGCGCATCTCCTGGAGGCAGCCTACTGGCGTTCGGAAAATCCCTTCATTAACTTCTCTTGAGGGTATCCGCATGACCAGGCGGGGCTGACGGTTCTAAAGGGATTCCTTTGTGGCGGCCAATGCAGCCATAACGGCCAACCCCGAGAACCACTAGGGCGCTCGCCCTCCTCCGATCCTTTAAATTCTGCTATGGACTGACATGGTACAGTATATGACGCCAAAATGGGGAGTTTGTGTTATACTCCCTGTTTGGCTAATATACTTACCATGTCAGACTCTAATGCCCTCCCTACCTTCCCCTCTAGCGCAAAGGTTCTCGGTTACCTTGCACACAGGCCTCGCTGAATGAGGTAGAAGAAGTTGACACCGGCTTCTTCGGAGGCGGAAGTGGGGTGACGTCACGTGACTGTCTTATGACTGCATTGGCCACGGATAAAATTCGGCCTGACAGAGCTGGCTAACTGCCGTAAATGCTATGGTCTGACATGGTAAGTATATTAGCCAAACAGGGAGTATAACACAAACTCCCATTTATGACGTTCTCTCTCTTCATCGGACCGCATTTACTAAACATATAATTGCTTCCAGAGAAGGCCAAGGCATTAACAATAGCCCCTCCCACCATCATAACTACTCCCGCCTTTTTTTTTTTATAACTATTTTCTATGAATTAATCTTTCTATGAACTAACATTTTCTGGAATAATCCCTGTGTAACAAGAAAGTCTTTTGACGCAATCCCTGCAGTAATTACAACTATAACCTTTAAAAACGTCCTCAATGTCTAACCTTCCTAGGTCAGCTGGCTTCATTCTAAACATGTTTTTTGCTAACACACTATAGCCTATATAAGGCCGCTAATTACAGCAGAGTGGTAAATCGTATTGATAATCTTTTTTTCACTCATCTTTTTATTAACAAAAAAAAATAATTAAAATATCATAATACGAAAGGCTGTCTATGTGCTTTTTAATCAGATAATCTTTTGTTGTTAAAGCTAAAAATAAAGTTGCAACTAGTTTTGGCAAATCTTCTCCCTTTTACCATGGGCGGTTTTATCCCTAACAAGCATTTTGCAAGGTTGAATAAACTATAACACCAACGATAGGCACTGCATAATTAACCAGCGTTAAACTCATGGTTTTAAAAGTATTATATTATTTTTTATTGCTTTTTAAAATGGATTGTGAAGAACTATTAAATGTGTGAGGAGCAAGCAGACCACTCAGCAGACCACTGCCATAAAGAAAGATTATTTCTCTCTGGCTGCGTGCAGAAAAACTAGACAGTATTTAGGTGTTGAACTAAGTATTGAACAGATCCAACAATTGTCTACTTCAGACGTTGAAAAGTACTAAAGCTAGGTACGAAGCACAGCTAGGGTCAAAAATGGTTAGATCAGTGGGTCAGACAATGAAATTTGTTTATATGCTAAGTTAGTAAGTAAGGTGGCGCCGGTTGATTCAGAAGAAGATTTAAATACGACTTATCACAAGATCCGGTTTTAAACAAGTCACTAGAAACTCTTGCATGTGACATGTATTACAGATTTGGGACTATGTTATGTCCATTCATCATGGGGTTTAATTACTTTTAATCATATTAATTTTGATCATATTAAATTTAATCGTAAATTTTAAAAAAATGAGCGATCAGGAGAAGAAGACCCTGCAGGACAATCCGCAGGAGCAGAATGTGCCACAAGTGAATGTACCACAAGTGAATGTGCCGCAAGTGAGTGATGTTACTAAGACTAAAAATCCTGGACGTGTTGAGGCCGGGCGTAACCTGGCTGAAGGAACAGACTAAGAAAATCAAACCAATCAGCAAAACAAAAATTATTAGATAGTAATACAGCATCGCCACCAACAACAACAACACAATTAACAACAACACAATCACAAACAAACAATAATAGTATTATTATGTATTGGGGGCTGTTGTTGTTGGTGGGGGAGTTTTAGCATACAAATGTCTAACGCCATACTTAGCAGCAAAGTTACAAACCCCCACAAAGCCAGTAAAAGAAGAAGAACCAACTTCTGCAAAAAGAGAGCAACCTCCTGCTGTAGACCCATTTTCTTTGTAATAGTTTTTAAGAACTAGATAAAGTACAAGTTAAGAACTTTTTTTTTTTTTTTTTTTTTTGTGGCATCAGTTATCGGATCAATGGAGCACCTAAGGCGGTCATTTTCTTTCTTTCTTTCTTTTTCTTTTTTTTCTTTTTTTTCTTTTTTTCCTAAGGCCAAAATCCACCTCTTCATTTTGGTGCTTCACACTGTCCTCTTCATTTTCCAAAAAAAAAAAAAAAAGCAAAAAAAAAACAAAATCAATTTTCCACTACTGGTTTTTTTGTGTGTTTTTTTTTTCTGTTTTTTTTTCTTTTTTTTCCCTCCAACCAGTCCCCATACACACCATGCATAGTCTGTTTGTTAATTACAAATGGACATGTTTTTTTTGCAGATTTTAATGTTTTGGCGTTTGATACAAAGTGTCTGGGTTTGTTGGTGTTCTAATGTGTGGTGAACTGGGACACTCACTCTGGCAATGTGTTGCATGTACAAAGAAAACAACATGGATTAAACAAAAGACTTAAATTTTCTTTCATTTCAGTTTTTCCCAAGTAACGGAGAGATGGAGAATATCTGCTAGCTTCATTTTGTGTTGCAACCCCCCCCCCCCCCCCGACACACACACACACACTCTCCGTCTCTCTCCCCTCTCCCCCCCTCCCCCCCACCCCCCGCAACACCCCCTCCTCTCGAACATGACAACGATGGTAGTTAAATATTAAAGGCACGGTATCAAAGCAAAACAGTATGCATAAACGACCAATTTCCGTATGTACACACTCCTGAAAGGATATCGTTGGTCCCAGTTACCAAGACGGAACAGACCTCCCCATCCTTTTACCCAAGCGCGTGAGTGCTCCTCACGTCACGCCACCACCACCATTACGACGACCACCACCCACCCACCCAAAGAAAAACAAAACAAAGAAGAACAAAAAGAGAGAGAGAGAGAGAGAGAGAGGAGAGAGAGAGAGAGAGAGAGAGAGAAGAGAGAGAGAGAGAGGAGAGAGAGAGACGGACAGACAGACCCGACAGGTAGACAGAGGACAGACAGTCGGATAGAGACGGCGTCAAAGAGAAAGAGAGGGAGAGAGTGGGGTGTTGCGGCGGGGGAGGGAGGGGGGGGGGGGACGGGGGCGGGGGGCGGGGAGAGACCCACAGAGAGAAAACGACAGGAAGTGAGCCACTGAGTCAGACGGACAGACAAGCAAACATGCATGCACACTCGCATACAGAGATAGATAGAAAGAGAGAGAGCGTGCGCGTGAGAGAGAGAGAGAGAGAGAGAGAGAGAGGAGAGAGAGAGAGAGAGAGAGAGAGAGACAGACAGACAGACAGACAGACAGACGGAGAGAGAGAGAGAGTGAGTGAGAGAGAGACAAGCAGACAGTCAGACAAACAGGTAGGTCGACCGACTAGTGAACGTGTAAAGAACATTAAAGAAGAGTCACTCTCATGCCATAACAGAGAGAGAAAGGAGAGATTGAGCAAAGGACAAACAGACAGACAAATGGACAGGCAAGCAAACGAACGAGCCGACAGACAGACAGACAAACTGAGAAAGATAATTTTAGAGAGAGAGAAAGAGATGGAGGGGAGGAACGAGGGCGAGAGAGACAGAGAAAGGAAGCACACAGGCTTCCCAACATACTTCTCCCAACGGTAGCGGTAACTGTTTCTGTAAAGATATGCAAAGAAGTTCCTGCATCAGATAGTGTGTTTCAAGTCTACTTAAAGGGGAGGTGATGCTTTCTAATGTTTAACTCTTTTTCAAAAATATGTTGTAGAGAGAAGACAGAATTGGTTTTTTGAAAATACTAATACACACCTTAGCTAAAAGAATCATGTAATTAATGAATTTGTAATTCGCAAGTTTGAGATCAAATTTGTTTTATACCAAAAAGTATGTCCAAAACTGATAGCTTTAGTCCTTATATCTGTTTTTACGTATATAAAATCTTCGATAAACAACCAAAACATTTGCACAGGTGGGCAATCATAGAAAAAATGCTCAATATAATCAATTGTGTCAGGACAATACGAACACTTATTATTTTATTTTACTTGCATTTTACTTAAAAGAATATTAGTAGGTAAATATTATGCAGGATTTTCCAATGCAGGACTCTTAATCTTGTTTCTGTTGTAACGTCTTTCGCTCTTGACCAAATAGATGTATCTAGTCTGACACCAAATTTTCTGAACCAAAAAATTTAGACGCACATGGAGTCACTGGTTTTTTGTTGTTACAGACTAATTTCCTAATATCCTTTACTTTCCTATTGAACTGACTCGCCTCGCATTTCTGACTTCCATCTTCTTTTTCGCCGTTCTGTATCCACTGAACCCAAGTCTTTGGAATAGTGTTAATTAAAAAAGTTATAATCTAGTACGATATTTGCTCTGTTTAAGCCCTATCATGTCTTGTAATTCCTCCAGAGTGAGTAAACGGTTTTCTCGAGAATGAATGACCTGTTTAATAGTTTCAATTCCTTTCTTTTGCCAAGTTGGAAAGAAAAACGTTTTGTGTTTGTATGTGAGTAGTAAATTATTGAAGATCATTTGACTTTGAAAATTGTTGCAATTAATATCTTCCATCTTAATGACAGACTTGTTCTCTAAATAAGTCGTTAGAACCTCTTTCCAAAATTCATTGTCTATTCTTTCAAGTCCTTTAATATCTTTTCTTTTACAGTTGATATGGAAGATTTCTATCACCTTTTTCCAGCTTTTCCAAATGCCATCTCGGGAATAAAACTCCACTTATGTTTTTCAGTCGCGTCAAACAGTTTTCCTGCCCATTGTAAATAAAAGATATTTTTGTAGCTCAAGCATGTTTAACATTTTAAGACCCCCCTCTCCATACTCACCTTCCATCACTTTTCGTTTTACTTTTTCAATGCCCTCCTATTACTTTGTTTTTTCTGCCAGAGGAATTTATACAGTATTGTATTTATTTTATTTAGTACACTATGGGGAAGACCTATAGATTGTATTACGTATATAAATTGGCTGATCAAAAAGGTCTTTATAACCACAACTTTACCTTGAATACTCAGGTCCCGTTTACCTCCATTCCTTAATGATGGAATTCATTACCTCTAATCTATGAGACCATTGTCTTCTATGTCTCGTGCCATTTTGTTTGTTTCAAAATAAATGCCCAATATTTTCATTTTACTGACCAAAGTAAATGGAATATTTTCCTCTTCATTCTTATTACCCATTCTCAAAACCTTAGTTTTTTGTGTATTTAATCTAAGACCAGAAATTCTTTCGAACTCAGTTAGTATATCTAAAGCTGTAAGCATGTCTGTTCTGTTTCTCAGAAAAGTGTTGTGTCGTCGGCCATTTGTTTTATTTTAATATGAACTGGGCTTGTGCAATGGGGAAGTGGAACTTTAATGCCCTCTATGGAACTGTTTCTAATTTTGATCGCAAGCAGCTCTACAGCCAGTACAAACGCGAGAGGTGAAAAAGGGCAACCCTGTCTGATACCACAGGAAATATCAAAAGGTTCGGAAATCCAGCCTCCATGATTAATACTGCTTGAATACCGTTGTTAAGAACATATACCCACCTTTTAAAGTCCACACCAAAACCAAAAACATCAAATGCGTGTAACAAAAATTTTCTGGATATTGATCAAAGGCTTTACAGTAGTCTACTGCTAGTAGATATCCCCCTCATTACGTGTGTTTTAAGTAGTTTATTACATCGTCAATGGACCTTAAAATTGTTGCAATATTTCTACCTTTCAGATAGCCAACCTGATCGTTGTTAATTAATTTATGAATAACGTTACCAAGTCTTTCTGCTAGAACTTTTGCAAAAATTTTATAGTCTGTATTAGTCAAGGTGATTGGTCTCCAGTTTGTTAACTGTTCTCTTTCTAAGTCTTTTCCTTTGTGTAAAAAAGTGATGATTCCTTGTCTTTCAGTGTATGATAATTCACCTTTAGAAAAGATTCAATAAAGAGCTTGTTACCAATTTACCTAATTACTCCAAAAGAATTTTAAGAATTCTACTGTGATTCCGTCACAACCAGGTGCCGACCCATTACGTAGTTTACTCAGCGCATTTGTTGATTCCCCTAAGGTAACCAGTCCTTCACATAAGGCCACGTCATCATCATCTAAACGTGGAAAAACTTCTGATTCTATGAATTTGTTTGTCTCTTCTATAACATTTTCTGCGACGTTGTTTGGCTGTACAGATTTTTATAAAACGAGACTTGCTCTTGTAAAACATCACTTTGTTTAGTTAATACTTCTCCTGTTTCTCTTCGCAACCTTGTTATGACTTTTCGTTTACCCTAGCTTTTTCTAAATTGCAGAAATACTTAGTGTTTCGTTCCCCATCTTCGACCCATCTAACTCTCGATCTTATCTGTGCCCCCTTTGCGTCATGCAGTTGTTTTAATTCTAATTTATGCTTTAAATGCATATATGTGGCTTGTGACTCTTCATTTGAAGGGTCTTTAATGAGCTTTTTTTCAATTTCTGAAATCTGTAGGTCTAACTTTAGTGAATCGTTTTTCTTTTGGCATGACAATTCTTTTTCCCAAATTCGCTACAAAAGTTTCTTATTTCAATTTTCAACATTTCCCATTTATCAATACTGGACAAATTGCCATTAATATTGTCGTTAAGTTCTTTATCTAATAGACTGTTCAATTTCTGTACAAAATCTTGGTTTTTTAAATAACTGTTGTTGAATTTCCAATAACTTGCACCACGAATGAAGTCACACTGATTCAGCTCGACTGTCACAGCCTTATGGTCCGAGTTTGGAATGGTCAGATGATCACATGATACACAATCAATTAATACATCCTCTGTTATAAAGCAATAGTCAAGCCTACGTGCTATAAATGGACTGCATCTGTGCCATGTATAATCATGTTCATTAGCATGAAATACTCTCCAAAGGTCATTCAGCTCTAGGTCTTTCGTTAACTTATTAAGACCTCGAACTTCATTTTCACGGTGGGGCTTGCCCGTATTATATCAAGAGCATTGCTATGAACACAGTTAAAGTCTCCCAAACAACATCATTTTTTTGTCACTGTACTTTTTACATTTTTCTTTCAGAAATTTGAAAAAGTCCACTTTTTCAGTACTATTATTTGGAGCATATATGTTTGCTAAGTAGAAGTCATATTTATCACATGTGACTGACACAATCAAGATTCTATTTTGTTCCCTTTCTAACGTGACATTTCCCGGAAAATGTTTTGCAACCAAAATGACTTCTCCCTTGCTCCTGTTGGTACCTCCATTATAAAACATTTTACCTCCCCATTCTTTTTCCCATATAGATACATCACTGTCAGTTATATGAGCTTCTTGGAGACAGATCAAATCAAACTTTCCGTTTTTAAAGAAATGAAAAATTGATGTTCTTTTATATTTGTTCTTTAGTCCTCTACAATTCAGTGACGTTATCCTGATTTTATCCATCATATGAAAAACGTATTTGTTCTTTGCCTACGAATTTTACTAAATTCGTAGCGAAAATCATCATATTTTTGACATAAATGGGGGTTTTCAAACTCACAATCCATTTTTAAGCGATACATCATCACAATGTAACAATGTAATCAATACCAGACGTTAGCGCCGCTCGTCTCTACACCGTCACGAGTGTCGGTGTGACGTTTCCTGGCGGCGGGAACGCCCTCCCTCTTGTTCTGTTGCTTATTTTTTCCTCTTTTGTCATGAGGACTGGCGCCCTCTCGAGACCGGCGTCTCTTAGGGGTTTCCGAGCGGTGGCGAGGCGGACTGTGCAGCTCCAGGGAGGATCCCAACGTAGCCTGACGTGTGCCGGATCGTCCTCTGTTCTGGCGGATGTTTTTCCCTCCTCCACTTTTCTCCTCTCTTTGCACGTTACACTCTCGCCCCTCTCTCTCATCCTCGCTCTCCTCCCTCTCACTCTGATCCCATTCTTTTCATCACTCACACACACCCTTCCTCTGCTACGCTGATCAGACACAGTGAGATCACAAGCAGGGTCTCCTCGTTTGTGTCCCGTCTTTTTACATGCCCTGCACACCACATCATTCACGCATACCGATGCATGGTGATTATCTTCCAGACAGTTAGAACATACCACTGGTCTTTTCACTAGTTTCTGCTCTTTGTGGTAGATCCTGGCTGTGAAAAAGCTGACTTTAAGAGTTTTCTCTAGGGGGGCAGACGGTACTGTTATAAAAACAAATCGTCGTCCTGTGAGAAATCTTGTCAGTTTATTATCGTTGTCCCGCGCTCTTTCACATTTCAAAGTGAACGAAGTTCGCACCCCGCTTTGAGAAGGGAGTGCTCAATTTCACTGTCAGCCACAGAAATGGGAATGTTGTCTATAAAGACTTTAGTAGCAGGTTTCTCCTCTCCTGTCTGGTCTCTCAAGACATAAGGGTTAGTGTTTACTACCTGTAGCACAATACCTCTGAGGCGAATACCTTGCACAAGTAGTAGGGACCTCGCCTCTTCAGTAGCTGGGTAGACTCTCCACAACCCTCCAATCTGCTGCGCCCCAACAACTGACCCTTGTCCGGCGGTGCGTTCTGCAGCCAAGCAGATCTCCAGAACAGTGGCTGGGCGGTTGTTCGCAGTGTCCGGAATGTCTCTTGACTTTATAAAGACAGGTCGAACGCTCGCGGCCATGTCCACAAATCGAATGCGAAAAAGACAAAAGAAAAAGAAAAAAAAAAGAAAAAAAAAAAAGAGTAAATCGGCAGACGTATACTAAACTCTTTGAAAAAAGATTCGCGACGGCTACAGTCCGAATACAAGAGAACTGCACGGCAGGGGAAAAGCTGTCTACAAGTTAAGAACTAAATAAAGTACAAGTTAAGTGAGTTATAGAAAGTACTTTTTAAGTTAAGTGCAAGTAAAGTACAAGTAAATTATAAGTTTCTTTTTTAAGTACTAGTTAGGTTCTTAAATAAGTACTAGTTAGGTTCCTAAGTTAAGTACTAGTTAGGTTCTTAAATAAGTACTAGTTAGGTTCCTAAGTTAAGTTCTTGTTATGTTCTTAAGTAAGTACTAGTTAGGTTCTTAAATAAGTACTAGTTAGGTTCCTAAGTTAAGTACTAGTTTGGTTCTTAAGTTAAGTCAGTCAAGTTAATCTTTTAAAGTTCTCCAATGTCCTACAGCAATATGAGAACTCAGGATTAGTGATTTCTTGTTAACAGCAGTTGTGTTTACTTGATGAAGAGTAGAGCGCAGATTAACATTTGTGTGATGAAATACTTTGTTTTCAAAGAGAGCCTGCTTGTAGTTGTCGTGAGATATATTTTTTTTGACAACTTCTTTACTTATGCCCTTAGCCTTTTTCATTACAGAAGTCTGGCTGGCAACGCTATACATCTTCGACCACAAACCAACATATTCTTTGATAACTGTCCCATTAAGTTCATCCTTCATCTTTCCAATTACTTTCTTGTTCACAGTTGAATGTAAAGGGCTGTCTTTTGGATAGCCAAACGTGTCGTACCACCCATCAACTCCTTTAGCCACTTCTGTTTCTAAATCCTTATAGAAGTCTTCTGTGGGGACGTCTAGAATAAAAGAGTCAGTGTCTGTGTAAAGGACTCTTGCTTCTGGGTACAGCGGTTTAAAGTAGTCGTACAGAAATTCTAACATCAATAACTTTGACAACTCTAATACGGTAAAGCCAATAAACACCGGTTTGTCCAACTTAACATCCTTTTTCTTCATCATAATGCCAACCAGGCTGTCGTTAAATCTTCTAAAGTCTTGATAGTTAGGTTTAGAGGCAAACTTAATTGCTGGTTTTCTTTTGTAACTAATTTAACATCTTTACGATTGTGTACGTTCTCCATAGTCTTGCCAAAACAGCTGTTGTTCATCAGTTTAAAGAAGTCTTTTTCTGAAGCATCAGTGGCTTGGGTTCTAAGATCAGTATTCTTCTTGATGTATGGCCTCATAAAAGGCTCTTGGCACAGACAATTATTCTATGAACAGCAGTCAGTTTCAGTCCGTGTCTTAGGTAAAACTGTAGGAGTCTGTAATGACAAACATACTTAGTTTTGTGGCAAAGATTAGGAACAAGTTTAGTCGGTTCGATAGGACTCATCTTTAATCTTTCTGCGGCTAGGGGGTAATCGTTGTGAAGATCGTGTAATTCTTTAGGATATTCTAAGTCTACTTCCAGATTAGTCCTGCTGGATTATCAGGCGTAAGCTGTGACAACATGCCTAACACAGTATTAACATCATGAGGCCCTTTTATCATTTTAAAGTTTCTAAGTGGAAGTGGCTGACTCATGACCCATCCATACAGATTGTTGGCGTCTAAGTACATTAGATAGTTGGATGGTTTAGTTGGGTCATAGTCGTCTAAATATTTGTTGTTGGCTTTGCAGTAAGGATGTGAGGCCATGCTAATACCTCCCCTCAGCCCATCTTCAATCATCTGGAGTGTGGGGAGATCAGATATTAAGTCAATCTGGATGTTTGTAGACTTTAAGAAAGCATCCCAAGAAAGTCCTGGGGCAGAGATGTAATGTGATGAGTCTAAGTTGTAATGTTTCATGCATGTAGATCTGTAATTCTGAAATACGTCTGCCAATAAACACACGTCAGCCAATAAATATTGATCATGATAGTCACCCATCGTTTCACAGTGTAATTCTGTCCAGGCTTTCTGTGCGTATTCATAGTCAGAGTCAGTTATGTCTTTGCCTCTAAGACTAGAAAAGAAAGCGCCTTTAGGAGGAAGCGAGTCTTCATCAAACCTATCCCACGAGTTCATGTATTCATAAGGATAAACTCCTTTGCGCACTAAAGAGGGATCAAAGTATTGTTTAGTGATTGGAAAGTCTTGTAGCGATCCTGCTAACTTATCCAAACTAGCCATCAGATGTTGGGCAGAGTCATAAAAGGATAAAGAGTCAAGAGTAAAAGTCATGTACTTTTCTGAAGACTGTGTAATGCAGGTAACCCCTTATATTCAGAAGTCACTGCTTGCATGATAAAATGAGAATCGTAGCCCCGTAGGTTATGAAAGAAGATAGGCAGTTTCCATGTCTTGGGGTCAACCTTAAGCTGAAGATTACAATTGTTGTGCGCAGCCCCTCTAAACTTTTCAGTAATGTGATCGTGGTCTGTTACTGCGTTGCCTAATAATTCTTTATTACATATCCAACAGTGCGTAGATGAGTCATAACGCTCTTGGTCTTCAGGAGTCATAACAATGTCTGAAAGATTTAGTTGGTTGGATAGCTGATTGCGAAGATGTTTCATCTGCTCTAAAAATCTGCTAGCTGCATTGGGTCCTCTGTAAATCTCAGGTGTCGTGTGTTGACCGTCTGACCTAACAACAATAAACGCATAAGAACAGATCTGATGGCGGGTTAATAACGTTGTTTTTTGTTCTTGCTGTTGCGGGCCATAGTACTGTGGTAAGAGCGATTCAAAGTCAGCATAAACCATGTACGGGCTCATTTGCATTTTGTGTATATTCTTAAAACTAACTTTAGACCCCGGTTTAGGCGTGAGGAGTTTGGTTTCACAGTCCACAATACTTTTACAATTATTTTTGTGTTTGACAGCTGTTTCTGTAGTGGAGATTCTAAGCAAACACCTTCTACAAATATCTTTTTTAGCATGATTCTTTGATGTAAAGCCCATAAGTCTGCTTATTGTTCTGATTAATACATAATGACTCTTAGGACCGTCTGTAAACAGGATCAAGTCTACATGTTTGTCAAGCGGCTCGCCTAAAGTGGGAGCTTTGGGAGAAGCCTTAGAGGCACTAGATTGGCTTTTACAGACCATTTGTATACGCTTACAGTGATTGGTTTGTTTTGCTCTTCAAACTGAGATATACTTTCTATACTCGCTGGAAAGGTTATGTTATCAAAGTTCAGCTCCTGCTTATATTGTTCATAATTGGAAACTCTGTTTGCATGATTTTTAACAGGATGTAGATGCGCTAAAACACACCACATAAAACACATGTTGTCAGAATTATGTATGTTTAAGACTGCTCGTTTTAAAACTAACTCTTTTGGGAGAGGAAGGTAAGAATTGCCGACTATAGGATAGAACTTTGTTTGTCTTAATTTGATTTCAAGGACTGTCCCCTCAGACCAGCCAGAACCCCTTAACTTTGCCTCCTCACTTGCATGATTAAACTGTGTAAGCATGTAGTCAGCCCAGTTAGAGTTAAAGTCATGATAGCTGATTACTTCTTTCTGTTTAGTTGAAACCCAGACTTCCATGTTACTATCGTCAGGCGTTATATAATCAATCAGAACGGTCAATAGCACTTTTACTGGTAGCTCCATCTGAAGAGACTCTGGGATTTCAGAGATAGCATGTGCTACGCTTTCATGAACATTTGTAGAGTTAATAATATTCATGTCTACTTCACTGAACATATTGCTTAATTGTTTGTCACTGCTAAGTATTTCTTCCATCGTGTATAGTTTTCCGTCCTCGAATTTACTTGTGGTCGTCATTTTTAAAGCCACAATATTTACGTAGATTAAAAAATAAATGTAAATAAAAGTAAGTAAACCAGGCTTTTTATTCTTCGCCCAAGTGCCGCAACACTTCAAGACATGTTAGCCTTACAATAACGCCTGCTAATATTTTAGCTTTTTCTGAATCACTACAGTCAATGCTTATCACTTTAATTGCTTCGTTAAATAGTTCACTATTATCTTTTATTATATTGTCTATATCATTCTCAAACCCAAATTCACTAAAATCAATGTTTAATACTTTCATTGTTTCGTCAAATAGTTCATTACACTTCTTTAAATCAGATTCACTGAGTTTGGCAGCCATTTTTAAATCTAAAATAAATAAAAAAAATAATTATAAATTCAGTTATTATTCATAGTCTTTTCTAATCGCAAAACCTGATCTTCATTAAAGCGAATGGCTACTCCTTCAGGGGTAGTAGAAACAGTCAGATTAACATCTTCAGGAGCCATATTATCAACTAAAATGGCAAACAACTTTACAACTGGTTGAGGCCAATTATCTGGTATTTTATTGATGGCCTGCTTAACGCTTTCTCGCATGTCTGTTTGATTAAAGAGATCAGTAATTAATTCTTCAAACCTGTTCTTTAACTGATCTTTATTGGCTTCTCTCTCCCAATCCAACTCGTAAAGTATATTAATAAGCTCTGTAGCTACTCTGGTCTTCATTTTTTAAACCAGAATATAAGCGACAATTAAAAAAATAAGTAATCAGTTTCTCTTGTTTTTGTGCAAAAATAAGAAGAAGTTATATGTGCGTGCATGCGTGCGTGGGTTGGGGGCACGTGGAGGTGGAGTACGTGGGATAGGGGTGTGCATGCGTGTGGTGGGGTGGGGGTGGGGTAGGGTGGGGGTTTGTGCATGCGTGTGGTGGGGTGGGGGTGGGGGCAGGGGTGGGGTTGGGGTGTGTGTGCAGGAGTTACCTCCCTTAGTATTATTTTTGGCCCTGTTGAGGGCCTTTCTGGGTCACTTTCCCACCGCCGGGCAAGTGACCCAGTTCTGGCATATTTTAGCCTTTAGGCTGAAGTCTTCTGTCGTTGGCAGTCACGCGACCTGTCGCCGCTACATAGGGCTGCTGGATCAATAACCGACGCCGTCTCTTGGTCTCCGTGTGTCTGGCCTCATCGGCTAGCCTTTAATCGCTTTGCCAAAACTCACGAAAGGCAACGTCGCTTTGCATATATTTTAAAATGAGCCTTCTTTTCTCATACAAGCCGTGGATAGAAATTCCAAGCTTGTGAAACTTTGGATAGTAAAAAAAACAAAATGATAAATTCTATCGTTTTCTACACAGCTTGGGTTCCATCAAAATTTCGTTTTTCAAATAATTATCCCAGGACGCTTTTGGATTAGACTTTTTGAAAAGAGTTTTTGTTCTTTCAAGCCAATGGCCTAAAAGCAAAGATTGTCGAAGTGTTTTAACGATTTTCGGCTTTGATCTCAGAAACCGCCTTCAGTAAAACAGGCGTAATTTCAGCCATGTTTTTCAACTTCATAAAAGAACCTTCATCAATCAGCTCATAATCAAGTTTATCTACAAAACAATTACGTAAAAAATCATCCAGTTCACTTACTGTCATTTCACGGGTTGGTTTCTTTGTTTCCAAAAGATCTAAACTTTCTTTTGGCCGGGTCGGTTTCGAGCAAGGCTCGCCACGTTCCAATTTTTCAAGATATGAAATCATTTCCTGATAATACTTTTTGTGTTTCAATATTATTTCTTTTTGCTCATTTGAATAAAGCAAATGCTCAGTTTGGCTTTCTTGAGAATTAGCATCCATTGTGGTTTCTTGTGAAGAAGCCCCAGCCTCAAAACTCGAATCAGCCATGGTTTTTAGTGTAGAGAGAGAGAGATAGCGCGCACGTCTAAACGCCAAAGCTGTCCTCTGCATAATAACAGCACGGGTCGGCTCCCCAGACTTACCCGACAGAAAATGACGTCATACCTCCTGTCGATTGGTTGAACGTGCACACGTGACATTTGAGCTCGTTGCCTAATGATCAAAATGCACTAGCAGCCTGCACGCTCGGCTGCACACAAGCTTGTTGGCGGTCTCAAAGGCCAATATTGATTGGGGCAGTCTGGCAGCAGGACCGTCAGGCTATATAACTATTTAGTTGATTTTATGTTCTCGGAGAAAATGTAAATATCTTCGTTCACGATCACCCATGTTATTCTGCACGGAAACCCCCGTTTCAATGTGCTAATTACGTCAATTTTAGAGGTTTTGGCATGTTAATTTTAGTTGTAAAACAGGTGTTAATTTTGGCCAAAACTGATATGTGATGGACGTGATTTGTATGTGAAAATGGGGGTTTTCGTGCAGAATCACATGGGCGGTCTTGAACGAACATAGTTACATTCTCTTTTGGTGTTTTTTTTCCTGTTCATTCGTGGTGCATTCAAATTTTTGCTTTTCTGTCCACGGACAGCTCATGTGAGGTTTTTAAAAACAGTGGCATTGCGCCAGTGACATTCTCTAATATCTCTTTGTTGTCGTTTCATGCATTGTATTTTGGAGAGGTCCCCTCTTTGATGTGATGTGTCATCATCGGATGTGTCATCCTGATTTGCAGTATCATCACTGGCATCGTTCTGGATTCTGTCCTTTCCGTGTGTAAGTGTCTTGCTAAGGGATGCCAAGATACGTATATCTTGGGCCTTCATTTCTTCCCATTCCACTATAGGGATGGATACAATCTCGTGTCGAGACTTTTGGCGGCCTGATGAACTGTTGTGTCGAGAGGATGCTTCTTTTTCATTTTCACTCATTTCAAGTTCATCATCACATACAGAGCAATGCATCTCCCTCCAATTTTTCTTCACTCAACGCTAGCACCTGGCTTTTTCTTATTCTTAAGCATGTGTTTTGGCACTGTAAATCTAAAACAGAATACCAGTGTCAATGTATATACGAATGATAAATGATGAAAAATACTATGTGATGGTGTGGAGGGGTAAGGGGTGTGCAGGTGAAGACAGGCAGATGGTGAGAAGTGCAGGAACCAAGGGACAGCAGCCAGTCAAGAAGAACACAGAGGGACGATGTGGAGTTTTCTTCTTTTATTTGCCTTCCATGATAAGCTCAAACCAGGAACGCAGCCCTGGGAGCAATCTCTCTCGCCCAGCACTCAGCGCACTGAGCGCTCTCTCTGCCTCTCACGCCAGTCGCTCACATCAGGGAACTCTGATCCATTCTCACACAACGCTCTACTTTTATAAGAGTGTACCGGGCCGCAGAGCCAGCAACACGGTGCCAGAGACGAAACGGGCCTCGCGAGGCCGGAACCAACAGAATTTTGTGTTTTCTATCGCAGCTTCAGTGTTGTCTGGCTCGCTGTCCGTTCAAACTATCAACACATATTTACTATCGATGAAAACCTCAGAACACAAGGAATAAAATGAAGTAAGTCACATTTGACAATTTTGTTCCTGTACTAAATCATTGCTGATTAATGTCCTAGAGTGAAGCCACTTTTAACGCGTTTACGTCATATTTTCCTCTATTTCAATAAAAGATACTGAAGAGCGTGAAATAATTTTACAATGAATGAACAACTGGCATTTCGCTCTTTTCATACATATAAACTTCATTTTCCGAGACAGTGTCTAAGTGGAGAATTCTGTTGTTAAAAATTACTAGAAAACACAGCTGACTTTTCACTTCGCCGGGCCATCGGCGCTACTATTTGACACAATTTTCAACTGAAAAATACTCTGTTGAAACGGTCTGTTAAATAATAAATTCTACACATTTTCAGTTGTATTCATAACGGAAATGGAGTCATAAGCAAGATTTCGATCGGGAAGTCCGAATTTCGTAGAATGATAATTTGGATCAAAACTCCGACAATGAACGAAGAAGGCGACTTGCTCAAAGGAACCGGCGTCATCAGTCATTTCGTATAGTCACAAGCCTGTGCGGAAAAGATCCTAAGCATGCGATATACGAAATGAGAGCTCATGACATTACTTTTAACATGCATCTTCAGATTCTTCGGTTTTCCTCTTACTTTTTGTAAAATCAAGAATTATTCAATGTTCATTCGACAGACAATTGAAAATGGCGCCAAGATTGCTCGTGCAAAATCCCAGTTAGAGAAAACATGGGCTTCTCAGCCCAGTACAGTTGTAATGAATAAAATACATTCATTTTTGTGACTTTAGCGACGTACATACAACTATGTAGGTTCTAAGGTATTTATGATTTAAAGAATTTACACAATAAAAAAATGAGATTCGACCAAGGGAGGTAAGGGAAAGATAACTCTTGAACAAAACATTTTCAACCACGAAAGGTAACCAAAAGAAATACACTGTTGGCACCCGGCTACATCCCCCCCTACTCTGTTACAACCAGCGTCCCCGCTGACATGAAATGACAGTCATCAAGTACAACACATAAATCAATGGGGAAAACTGGGGCTTTAGACCTCGAGTCTGGAGAGGCATTTCTAGTCCTAAATAAAACCCTTATATCAGTGTATCAAAACAAAGCATCAAAAACATCTCTCTCTCTCATTCTTTGTATTCATATCATTCCAACTAACAAGGGCTTGCTTTTTTTTTTAACAAGGCTTCTGAAAGTCGGCAGATTCGCATTGACTAGATGGGCATATAATGTAAACAAAATTCCAAAATGTCAAATACAAAATGACTAGAAGGGATTTGTTTTCTGGACAAAACCCGAATTTTGGGTACCATAAAATGATTTTAATGGAGTTGTTATTTAAAACAAAACTCCGAAAGATCAAGTACCAAAATGACTAGGAAGGATTTTTTTTTCAAAAACATTGGGTAGGCACCGAGTGACAACAATGGACTTGTTATTTGAACAAAATTCCAAAATGTCAAGTACCAAAATGACTTAGAGAGGATTTGTTATTTAAAACAACATTCCAAGAAAGTTGGGTACAAAATATACTTTGAAGGGTTCGTTAAATTCCAGGGTATTGGGTACCAAACGACAACAATGGGCTTGTTATGTGAGCAAGATTCCATAAAGTCAGATACAAAATGGCAAAAAACAAAATTTGCTATAAAATCCTTAGCCAGTACTGCTGGCTTCTGAAAAACCGTGGCATACATTATCCAACCTGAAGAACAATCAACATATATACTAGCTTGTGCAAAAAAAAAGACAAATAATTGGTTAACAACCAGTTCACAGCACCTCGTCCCAAAAGGAGGTATTCAGCAATCATAAATCAGTCCAGGAATATATTACTGTCTCGTGTAACATCCGACCGAGTCAGTTAAATGAAAGAGTTCCTGGTCATCCAGGCAGGCACTGAGGTCATACCTTTTTGTTGGCTTTACTGCCAGACAGGTGGTTCGTCGTGGTCCTGGCGTGGGTGGATCACTACGTACCAGGGGCGGAACTGGAGTGGGCACTGGGTGGCCTGCAGTTCTGGGCTTGGGCTGCGGGGGTGTCTGCCGGTCCGTCCTGGAGTCTGGTGGTGGTTCCAGTTCCCGTCGCGTCAGTCTCCTCCGGTCAGGTGGCGCCAATGACAGCAGGGTGTCCATTCTGCTGTCAGGCAGTGGAGTTGCCTGACAGGGCCAGACCCATTGTCTACAGGCCAGGGCAGCTCCTGGTGGCCTGGGTTCTGGCGCATGGATTGGTGGCGTGGAGGCACTGGCAGTCTGGCTGACCTTTCTGCAGGGTCGGCGATCAGATAGGTGCTGCTCCAGATCCCGGTACATACCGGGCCAGTAGACCAGGGCCGCAGCATCTCTGCAGCATGTTTGTAGCCCTGGTGACCCTGGCGGTTGTGGACTGCTGACAAAACCTTGGGGCGGAGCAACCTGGGAAGGAGCAGCTGCTCACACACCCCAAGTTTAGGGTCCACCATTTCGCCGATACAGCACCCCCTGTTGGCAGGTGAATCGGCTGTGCTGCTGGGTGAGGCCTGTAGCTCCCTATTCTCGCCAGCTGCAGGCTTCTTTGGCCAGGAGGAGAGAACTGGCCCAATGGATGGGTCCTCGTGCTGCAGTCGGCGCATCTCTCCTGGTGACAGCTGAGGCAAAATGGACTTTGCCTGTTGCCTGGGTGCTGCTGGGCCATGTCGCTTGTCAGCATTCTGGCTGCTGACAGTGGCAGAGGACTGGGGTTTGTCCCCAGTTTTCACAGGTGCCGACCTCCGTCGCCTCCGCCTGGGCCGTCGTCCTGAGCGCTGTGTGCCCGTCACACCAGCTGCGGACCTGCAGTGGTGGCCGTGCAGGTGGTGGCTGCTGCATTTCCTGCCTCAAGCTGGTGACTGTAGCTGTGAGTTGCCTCTAGCTGAGTTTGAAGCGAGGCAACAGCAGCAGTGCCAGCGTGTGGAGGATGTCGCCGTCGGCACTGCAGTCCTGCATCCACCTTTGGGCTTCCTTCCTAGCCTCTTCAAAGGTGGTGGTAGGATGGTTCTGGACGAAATACAGGACATCCTTGTGGAGTGCTGCTCGTCGTAGGCCACGGGTGAAGGCGTCCCTGAGTATGGTTGCTGGCAGTAGTCCATCCCCAGCCTGGTTGACTTTCCACCAGAGGTACTGTAGATGGGACCCATACTCAGAGATGGTCTCGTCCTGGCCCTGCTGCCTGGTGAAAAACGCTGTGGCCAGGGTGACCACATCACGCTGCTCTCCCCAGTTCTGCTCCAAGATGGTAAGGATCTTTGCTGGGGAGTCCACCTCTGCTGCTGGCAGCCTGATCACCTCCTGGCGAGCTCGGCCATCTAGGGCAGCAATCAGCCAGAGGGCGGCTGTCCTGTCATCCAGGGCTGCAGGTGTAGGGCAAGCCTGGCCTCCTGACGAAGTCATCCACTTCCCTGCTGCTCTCGGTACCCATGAATTTGGGGAGCTGATGCTGGGGGTGCTAGGTAGTTGGCTGGCCATGGTTGTCCGGTCTTCTTGAGCTGTGTCTTCTTGGTCCCTTGTCTTCAATCCTGCTCGCAGCGCCAGTTGTGATGGTGTGGAGGGGTAAGGGGTGTGCAGGTGAAGACAGGCAGATGGTGAGAAGTGCAGGAACCAAGGGACAGCAGCCAGTCAAGAAGACACAAGAGGACGACGTGGAGTTTTTCTTCTTTTATTTGCCTTCCATGATAAGCTCAAACCAGGAACGCAGCCCTGGGAGCAATCTCTCTCGCACAGCACTCAGCGCACTGAGCACTCCTCTCTGCCTCTCACGCCAGTCGCTCACATCAGGGAACTCTGATCCATTCTCACACAACGCTCTACTTTTATAAGAGTGTACCGGACCGCAGAGCCAGCAACACGGTGCCAGAGACGAAACGGCCTCGCGAGGCCGGAACCAACAGAATTTTGTGTTTTCTATCGCAGCTTCAGTGTTGTCTGGCTCGCTGTCCGTTTTAAACTATTAACACATATTTACTATCGATGAAAACCTCAGACACAAGGAATAAAATGAAGTAAGTCACATTTGACAATTTTGTTCCTGTACTAAATCATTGCTGATTAATGTCCTAGAATGAAGCCATTTTTAACGCGTTTACGTCATATTTTCCTCTATTTCAATAAAGATACTGAGAGCGTGAAATAATTTTACAATGAATGAACAGCTGGCATTTCGCTCTTTTCATACATATAAACTTCATTTTCCGAGACAGTGTCTAAGTGGAGAATTCTGTTGTTAAAAATTACTAGAAACACAGCTGACTTTTCACTTCGCCGGGCCGTCGGCGCCTACTTTTGACACAATTTTCAACTGAAAATACTCTGTTGAAACGGTCTGTTAAATAATAAATTCTACACATTTTCAGTTGTATTCATAACGGAAATGGAGTCATAAGCAAGATTTCGATCGGGAAGTCCGAATTTCGTAGAATGATAATTTGGATCAAAACTCCGACAATGAACGAAGAAGGCGACTTGCTCAAGGGAACCGGCGTCATCAGTCATTTCGTATAGTCGCAAGCCTGTGCGGAAAAGATCCTAAGCATGCGATATACGAAATGAGAGCTCATGGACATTACTTTCAATGCATCTTCAGATTCTTCGGTTTTCCTCTTACTTTTGTAAAATCAAGAATTATTCAATGTTCATTCGACAGACAATTGAAAATGCGCCAAGATTGCTCGTGCAATATCCCATTTTACAGAAAATATGGGCTTCTCAGCCCAGTACAGTTGTAATGAATAAAATACATTCATTTTTGTGACTTTAGCGACGTACATACAACTATGTAGGTTCTGAGGTATTTATGATTTAAAGAATTTACACAATAAAAAAATGAGATTCGACCAAGGGAGGTAAGGAAAGATAACTCTTGAACAAAACATTTCAACCACGAAAGGTAACCAAAAGAAATATGCACTGTTAGCACCCGACTGACCAACCTGTGCCGCCCAGATGATAACAATTTTCTAAAAAACCTTTTGAGCGGAATCGTGGGGGAAAAAAAAAAAAGAAGAAAAAAAAAAACTGTCAACAAGGCGGCCAGGAGTATACGCGATATGGCGGATCTGGGCATGCGCATCTCACATGTCACGTCATTTCGGTAAACTACGAGAAATGGAATTGAACTACACAGTACATTGCAGAATCTTATTGCATACAGCTGTACCAGTCCCGTAAATGATCCAGGTATATCATGATGTACCGATACAGTTTCCTTTTCGTAACTGATGTTAGCAATTGTTGGTGGTTTGGTGCACTTGTCCTTGATTAAAAAAAAGTAAATAAATAAAATAAATTTTTTTAAAAATGTATGTCTGATGCCTTACTTACTGCGATAACGTTCAAGTTTAAAGAATAAATAACCCTTGGGCTACTGCAGAGATTCTTAACCATTGTGATATTACGTGAGAGCTATAAAAAAATTTAAAAAAACAAACAAACACGTATATCTGATGCCTTACTTACTGCGATAACAGTTCAAAATTTAAAGAATGAATAAACCTTGGGCTACTGCAGAGATTCTTGACCATTGTGATAATATGTAAGAGCTATAAAAATATAATAACACACACACACACACACACACACACACACACACACACACACACACACACACACCACACACACACCCACACACACGCGCGCGCGCGCACGCTTATATCCGATGCCTTACTTACTGCGATAACAGTTCAAGTTTAAGGAATGAATAAACCTTGGGCTACTGCAGAGATTCTTGACCATTGTGATAATACGTGGGAACTATATATATAAAGAAACGAAGGAAACCAGGCATCAAACACAGGTCAGCAGATTGCAACCAACAAAAAAAAAAGGCGCGGAAATAGAGAACAATAAGAATATGAGGGAATTCATGAAAGACACAATAGATGAGCAATGCACAAGCACAGATCACAGTCTGAATGAAACCCCTTACCAGAGAGTGCACCAGATGGCGAAAGAGTTGATAACCAGTAAATAAAGAGGAGCCATTCAAATTCAAGACAAATCAGGGAAATGTCTTCTGTCGAACAATGTGTCCTATAGCTGTAGACGACGTAATGCTAAATCCTCTAGAACGATCAAATGGGTGGCAGCTAATTTGTGTTAAACTGTCCCTCAATCGACTCGTCCTCACAGTGAATACAGAAGTAGCAATGAAAATTGCTCCAAACAGAGAAGTCGGCTGGAGAAGACGGTAGACTAGCAGAGCTGATACAGGCTGGGTGAGAAAAAGATATTAAGGTCATGGATGTTAAAGTGAAAGGCAGATTCCATCCTCTCCTTCTGCCACCTTTAACATTGCCTGAAAAGAATCAAGTATTGATTTATTCTGGGATGCTCCTCGAGTGTTTACTAAAACTAAGATACAGGTGGTTTGAACGCACGACCATTAGCTCTGCAGGAAAACATTCAAATATTTTGAGTGGAATATCTGGTTAATGTTTTGCCTTCAAAGAGTCATCTCTTCGTCAGCTCTGATGGTATCAGCTTACGACTGTAATCAGAATGGTTTGGAACATTGCATTGCTAGGATGGCCGGTCAAGCCGGTAGTCTGATAGTGAACGTTGTTGAAATTCCTTTCATTTTATCAAATGTTCAAAAAACAATGTAACCTGATATGGGAACAAATGGAACAGGAATACAAGTTGTTTTTATTACGTGTGCAAGGCAGCAATATGAAATACAAGTTTGCTTCTTCTTTTTCTTCTTCTTCTTCTTCTTCTTCTTCTTCTTCTTCTTCTTCTTCTTCTTCTTCTTCTTCTTTCTTTCTTCCTTTTCTTCTTCTTCTTCTTCTTCTACTTCTTCTTCTTCTTCTTCTCTTCTTCGTTGACTTAAGTCTTTTACACGCTATAATACTACTTCTTAAACGTAGACCTAGTTCCCATGTGAGCTGGTGTCTTCTAGCTTCATCTAAGGATGCAAGACATGGACCGTTACATTGGATGTGGAGAGAAGAAACTAAACCATGGAAATGAAATGTTACCAGAAGAAATTACACATCAGATATACTGATCGCATCACCCACCGACAAGTGCGTCAAAAGATCAGGCAGCGTGTCGGCCATTCTGAAATCTACCTTCAGAAAAAAAGAAGGAAAAAAAAGAAACTACGTTCTATGGACATGTAACAACATCCAATAGCATTTGCTGAAACAGTCCTTCAGAGGACTGTTGAAGGGGATAGATGGAGGGCTGGGCTGGGGCTGGGGGGGGGGGGGGGGGGCGGGGGCGGGGTCAACTTACAGTAGCACAAAAGAAAGACAGTCTGTTGTATATTGCCATACAAACAGTTTAAAAAAACAACAACTAGAGGACAGCCATGAAAGTGGATGAAGAAGGATAAACAAAGACACAGTATGTATTGTTAGTGATGTATGTGATCTGCTAGATTCATATTTCGTGCAGAGTGTACCACCAATTGTAACATGAGCAAAGACGCTATACCTGCATCTCTGAAGACTGGTGATGGTTGTCCAGGTGTAAGTTATCTCCCGGAACAAAACAACACAGGCACCACATTTATACAGAAGAATGCATCTGGATGTTGTTTTTTACCCTAAGCTTCACATACAACCGGAGTAGTGCACGGTTTGTGTGGGGGTTCCACAGTTTTTTGTGCACTGCACGTAAAAGTCAGACGGGGTATGTTTGTGCGTGCTCACGTTCAACGGTCGGCATTCTGGTGTGGTGTCACTGAGAGGAACACTTGGACAATTGATATGCTGTTAAGAGAATACACATTATCTAATGTACAATTGACATGTGATTATAGTGTAGTTCAAGATTTATTTTTTCAGTCAGTTGCGAATTCAATGTGGATAGTAATCGTAAATAGACCGGCAGCAACAATCAATTTACAGGCAATAAAATACAATAATTTATTTTTACAAAACATGACAGAATATTCCGGACATATAAACATACCATATGTGTCGAACAAGATTTCTTTTAGTACAGAACTGACGTTACACTCCGAACATGTCGTCATGGTCAGTGTTTTGCAGTCATACCGACTTTACCCTTGTACTGATAACAGTCCGTTGCGACTTGCGTACAAAAAGCAGAATACATCTCAGGTTCACAGTACTATCGTGTGTGCTGAGCGTTCCACCCCAGCGTCCGTATTTATTGCCTCATATATTCGAATTCACTTTGTTGACAACGGTGACAACCTAAATTTTGTCAAAATGGCCTTTTCTGTTTTCTGCGTCTCTACACATCCTTATAAACTGCGAAGTGGATTGTTCAACTGTTCTGTGATGAATTATTTCAAATTCCATGACTTTCTGCAGTGTAATTTAAAGACAGAGTGTGAAGATGGACGGGATGAAACCGAACTCTGTCCCTTCAGTGGTCCTAGATGTCAGGGGATGGTGGCATCCACTAATAAGTGTTTCAAGCTAGTCATGTTAGACTCTACTTCAGACAATATACATTTATCCTATGAATGTAAGAAACACGGCCAGAATCTTGCTTCTGTCAAAAATAGAAAAGAGTTGGAAAACTCCCTACGTATTTCAAAATCATTATACATTTCAAGTTACTTTTGGTTACACTTCAGGCGGGCACCTGGTGCCTTTTATATATAGTAGATTCCGTAAGTGGTCTGATAATACTATTATATACAATGAGAATCACTTCATATACCATATAACTTTGAGACACACCATTTCAAGGAAGAATGTGGAAGTGGGTTGGATATCCTGGGGTTTAAATACACATTACGGTGGAAATGCAGCACTATGCGAATTCAAACTCGATCCGCAGGGTGTGTTTCCTCGTAAACATTCCACCGGCCAAATCAGAGTCTGCACAGCCCACTTTCACACACACCAGACAGGCTTTACTCACTTGTTCACACAGTCACGTGATCCACAGCTTTATGTACTGTAACATCGACAGTTACTGTAGGAATACATATAATTCTGAAGGTTTTGCATTCCCGAAATTGAATACTGATCAGAAACATGTGTTATCAGCTAAGAGAAATACAACGTGTACACTTCCAATGTTCAGTTGTATTAAGAATGTCAAATCAATACATTACACTTTGGTGTGTGACTTCATACAGGACTGTCCAGATAATACTGATGAGTCCTTTTGTGAGCACCCTTTGTGCCAAGGCTTGAAGTGCTCTAATGGTCAGTGTGCATTGCACAGTCAGCATTGTAATAAACACTCTGATTGTCTGGATGATTCTGATGGGGTTAGTTGCCAGCAGCAGAATTCGGCGTTGTGCGCAGACTGCATGTATTTCAGAGATGTGAAGTTTGACACAGCGATTTTACATTAACCTGGATGGCACTGGTACTTTACACAGCAGACGATGAAACCTGAAGAACCTTGTCCTGCCACTCATTTCGTTGTACATCAGAAGGCTGTACTGTCTTCCTGTCTAAAACCGATGTAAGGATTCTCTGACTGTGTTAATGGAGAGGATGAGCAGACTGCAATACCATTCGATGTTTTTCATTGTTCAGTGTCGGCATCTGCAATTTGTCTCCCACGAAGACCCATCTGTGTGATGGCTGGGCCAGTGTCCACAACGAGAGTGAAATGATGTGTGATATGATTTGTCCCTAAAGGTTGGGGTATGTCAAGGTCACGTTTTCTTCCCAAAAACATTTCCTGTTGATCGTTTCTTCAGCTACGATATGTGGACACCACAGGATCAGGGATGTCACTGTATGTTTTTAAAGACCAACCTACATTATCCATCTTTTCTAGCCAGGTGTTATATTTCTAACGTGTCTGGCACACAGCTTCCCAACCTCCAATTACATTGATCTTACAAGCAACCTATTGGGAATATCTTGACATTTCTAGTTTACTCTCGACTACAAAACTTGAATGTCTTACGCTTAGCAAAAAACCCCCATTAGGTCAAACACAATAGGCGTTGTCACCAAAAGGTATTCATTATTCACTGATGCTGATAGATGTATCAGAAACCATTCTGACACACTTAACAGCGAACTGTCTATATTCTTGCCCCTAGTGGAACTTTTAAATTTCTCCTTTTCAGACATTAAAATGATTAGATCTTCAGGTTTTAAAAACATTCCCCGTCTGCTTGAAGTGGACATGAGATTTATCCCACTACTGATTTCCCATTAGATTTGCTGTCAGTATAAAATCATTTGCAAACTATTTTTGCATCAAGTTACAGGTTCTGCTGTGGAACTTACTTCCAAAACATTCTGGAAAAATAAAGTGCTCAGCTCCTTACACTGTATTTCCTTCATGCACAAAGCTGATTCCCACCCAACTATACAGAGTTTTCTTCTGGGTGGTCTCTGTGTGTTCCCCAGTAGGAAACCTGGTTTGTCTCACAGCTTATTTAAAGTCAAAGGAGATTTTTAAAACGGTTCTTTAATGATTGCTAATTGCTGTTACTGAATGGTGTATGGGATATCACGTCAATATTGTCACAGCAGCTAATGAGATGTTAAGTGATCGTTACATTCACTCTGAAAAGATGTGGAGTAACAGCCTATCTTGTAAAGTGGCTGAGTTTCTTTTCTATCTGTCCAGTGAGGTGTCAGTTTTGATCATTGGGGTTTAAACACTAGGATCACGTCATTGCTATTCGCTTTGGAAAGGACACGTTTTCGCTGAGAACATCAGCTTTCATAGCACCATGGTGTGCTGGAACCCGGAAAGTCTTTGATACCATTTCTTCCTGGATTGTCGCGGGGGGCACTTCAAGGGCAGACGGGTCTGTGCCGCATAGCATTATTGAATCAATTAAGTCAAACACAAAATTCCCATGGTCAGATGTCATTCTGAGCCTTAACTGCATAAAGTGCTTAACTATTATGGTTGGTCAAGCCCCTGATCAAAAAAAGGCTACCCAAATTCAGAAACTATGCTTAATTCTACTGTAAAGTCTGTGTATTCTGAAGTACATCTGGTGAGAAAAGTAGCAACCACGAACGTGTCAGCTGGCTTATCCCTTTGGATTCACTATGGTAATGGCCACAAAAGGGTATCCAGACCTAAACAACATGCATGACGCCATGGTTGTGTTTGGGTTACCACTCAGCTCTGCTCTCAGTCCATTTTTCTACCTGTGGACTGTGGTCATGCAGAGACGGCAGAAAGTACTAGAAGACAAAGTATTAGCAATGTTAAAATCTCAGTTGCTTGTGTCAGGTAAACAGCCCTCGAAACCAAGCAAATGATATGAGATAAACAGCACACAGTGCGATTTTGGCAACTTTTTGTTTGTTTACACCCGCAGTATATATGCAAAGGGCTATTGTCATGCGGCATCAAAAGGCAAAAGCTTGTAGTTTTTATTCAGTGTACTTTGGAAGCCCTTTGAACCTAACATCACAGCACGCTTGTGACGGAAACTGCATGAACAAAATCTACGAGTCAATGTCTGATGTGCGTATGTTTGGTTGGTTTGACAGCAGCAAAACGGGCGGGCGTGGGGGTGGGGGTGGGGGTATTATCAGTCCTGACCCTGAACAGATAAGGAATAAAGGGTAGAGTATTCAGTAGTTAATATAGTGATGTTTCCAAATTCGCTTATGACCTTTCGTTGTATTTTCTCACAGTGCTCGTATGAATGGAAAAAATTCATTTTCATGTTCGATATCTGCAGTGCTAATCAATAATCATCATACAAATTCACCCCAGCATGGCTTCAGTAGAGGGATCAAGTTATCACTTCACTGTTCACCCAAATCTTACTGTGGTAGTGTTTGGTGCAATGGCATAGATTCCGCCCAGCAGAGACTTTCTTCAAGATGATTTTGACTCATTGCAAATTCTTTGTGTACTATATCGTGAAGAAACCATCCGCAGAACTTTGCATGTAAATCAAAATATCTACAGCACAGGGAAGAAAATCAAGATATCCACAGCACAGGGCATGTGGAACAGGACATTGGGAGCAAAGAGTGTAGAAAGATCAAGACACCCACAGCATAGAGTGTAGAAAAATCAAGACTTCCACAACATAGATGTAGAAAAATCAAGCCTTTCACAGCATAGGGCATTGGGAGTAGGACATCCACAGCATAGAACATGGAAATCAAGACATACACGGCCAAACCAGAAACCCTTTACAGAATGGCCCAATATATAACCCCATTTTAGAATAGAACCATAAAGAAACGCGTTACAGAACAGCCCAGTCCAGAAACCCTTTATAGAATGGTCAAATACAGAATTTCCTTTACATATGACCTAATTTAGAGCCCTCTTTACAGAATAGCCCAATACGGAAACCCTTCAAAGAATGGCCGAATACAGAAACCCTAAAGAACGACCCAATACTGAAACCTTTTATAAAATGGCCCAATACAGCAAACCTTTACAGAATGGTCTAATACAGAAACCATTTACAGAATGGCCTAATACAAAAACCTTTTACAGAAGGCCTAAACCAGAGACCCTTTACAGAAGGCCCAATACAGAAAGCCCTTATAGAATGGCCCAATACAGAAACCTTTTACAAACTGGCTCAATTCAGAAACTTTTTACAGAACGGCCCAAATCAGAAACCCTGCCCAGAATGGTCCGAGCACTCAGAGTGCTCTCAACAGTTAACACCATCTAGAACAACAAACACGATCACTCAGTTCTAAAGTAAAAATCACGCGAGCACTATTGATATCAATCTCTGTATGTGCTTGTGCAACCAGAAACCTAACAGTAACTTTACAAAGAGAAATTCTGGTATCAGAAATTGGTTACTGCAAAAGCCTATGCATCTCCTACAAAGACTATTAGCCAATAGAACAGTGCGTTAAAAACATGAAGCAGCCATCGACCCCTGTGACACCTGCTGACAGCATGAAGAAACAAATGCTGAAATGGTGCGTTTACATATCTTGATTATTCGGCATTGACAAATATACAAGCAAACAAACAAAGAAACACCTCACAGGACACTGGCAAACGATATACAGGTAAGCTTCCCAAGGACACTGGCAAACGGATATACAGCTAAGCTTCCAAGGACACTGGCAAACGATATACAGGTAAGCTTTCCCAAGGACACGGCAAACGGATATACAGGTAAGCTTCCCAAGGACACTGGCAAAAGGATATACAGGTAAGCTTCCAGGAATGGACAGCCTGGCTGTTTTGACGTTCTGGAGAGAGTGACACAGAAGCGCAAGGATGGAGACGGATTGTCAGTTCAAGTCTTAGATCTAAATTCACAAGGATTAAAGGACTGACTATAATGAAGAAGAAGACGACGACGAAGAAGAAGAAGAAAGAAGAAGAAGAAGAAGAAGAAGAAGAAGAAGAAGAGAAGAAGAAGAAGAAGAAAGAAGAAGAAGATGATGATG
>CM031627.1:46841737-46868237 GCA_018398815.1 Conus ventricosus
CACTACTCTGTCGAAGACGATTTGTCTTTACTGACGGATCTGTGTAACCTCCGTAGTCTGTGGTGCTAATGCCACGAATGCTTTTTCTCACGCGAGTCTTGAGGACTTGCCACATTTTCTCAGTCGGATTTAGATCTGGACTTTGAGGGGGCCAGAAAAATACAGGAACTCTGTGCTGTCGCTTCCAGGTCTTGTTGTCAGCCGAGTGGTGAATGAAGGGGTTGTCACCTTGCAGGTACCAATGCTTGTTTGAGTGGTGGTCGGCAACAAACGACAGAAAGTTGTTTTCCAGCACATCAGTGTACTTCTGATTGTTCATACTGCATTCCACGAACACCAGGTGTCCAACTCTGTCATACGAAATGCATCCCCACACCATCAATTTCAATGTAGTCGTTGGGCCAAGATGGACGCTGCTCAGAGAAAGCACTGACCACTTCTTTTCGACTTTCCTCCATAGTTTTACACGTCCATTGGGTTTGATTACAATTGACATTTCATCACTGGTAATAGCAGTCAACTGATCGTTCACAGTCCAGTGAAGTTTACTCCTACAGTACAGCAGCTGCGTCTTTATGGTCACTTCCTTGATGACTACTTTCTTCACAGGAGAATGCTTTGAATAGCCAATGCCATGCAAATTTCGCTTTGTTGTCTTTTGGTTTACTTAAAAGGAGATTGATGCACGGAATTCGGCTGAAATTTCATAAACTGTGACATATTATTTCCGTTTTGACAGAGCAGACACGCGCCGGTTTGTGAATACTCTGGGCCTACCACTCTTAGGCTTGTTTTCTACGGTTGTTCTGTCAGGATAGCGCGTGTAAACTTTCTCGACGGTTGACCTGTTCAACTTCAACATATTTGCCACCTCAAACACCCAAAGCCTTTGGTCTATGAACGACACAATGTATTTTTTCGTCTCCTGTTTGAGCTGCAACCCGATATCACCAAACGACAGTTCAACGATTCTATTTTCTTCACACAAAAGAGTAGGCTTATGAAATGACGTCAGCGGTTTTTGGTGCACATACATGACACCAACACTGAAATATTGGCTAGACAATCAAGTGGAAACAACCGCTTGAAATCTGTCCGCCATTAGAGGGGACAGGCCTTTGTCCCTTTACCTGCATCAATACCCGCAAGAGCTTGGTAATGTGTATCATGGAGATGTCATGGTCTTTGTACATAAGATTTAGTCTGCATAGTGTTGATGTTGTCTTTGCTGCCTTATGTTGGTTTTGTTTGAATTCCCATTGTTGATCAAGGATCTGACGTCATTGCACTGTTGAAAGATTCTCAGCTTCTGTATTAAAAGCTATCACAGTGTGGTGTTAGTCACCAGCTTGGTCCTTCCCACCCTGATATCCGAGTCATATCCTGTTGATGTTTCATCCCGTTTATTTATTTATTTTTTTAACAAGCTTGACGAGTTATTTCTCATTGCCTGGCAGGTCATCTATCCTGTCTGCAAAACCAGACTTTGTGATGATTCTTCATCCACTGCTGATTGTGCTGACAGGATCTCCGAGTGCAAAGTTATGTTGAAAAGCATAGGATATAGAAGACAGCGTCGAAAAACTCCAGATGAAGTATGGGACAACTTTCCGATAGCACCCTGTCACCGAGCGTTCCTAGATTTTCCGTCGTCCGTGTGACTTCCGGGAATCTCCGGTGAGGGAACTTTGGGTGTCAGGTGTGAGAGAGGAGTCAGCGGCAGCGCCCTGAGATTCCTGTGCGTGACACACCTTCGGTCAGGTGTGACCAACGGTGAAGTGTCGGCGCTTCAGCAGTACATAGGAGACCCTCCCAGGACGGTCCAGTGGGCGGAGTGACCAGGGACTTGGGCAAAGTCCAACAGGCTCAGTGTACTGCTGAGGCTCCAGAGGTGGAGCAGAAGAGGGGAACATCTCTGGCAGACGCCCGGCGCCGACGACAACCTGAGAGGCTGATTGGGGGCGAAGTGCGACCCCGACGGGAAACAGGCACCCGGCTGAGACTCCAGGGACTGAAACGCCCCCCGGGGGGCATTCTGGGATGGGGGGCAATCTGGGGTGTTACACCGACACCCGGCTGAGACTCCAGGGACCAAGAAGTGGGCAGGTGTAGGCCAGCGGAACTTGGAGGTCACCCCCTCGCCTTCATCCTTAGGTGTGAGGGTGTAAAGTCCGTGCCAGCAAGGACAACACGACAACAGTACGAGGTAAGAAGTGGGACGGCGTTCCCGCAGACATTGAGAACTGTGTGAGCCTAGCCAGGTGAGAGAGAGAGAGAGAGAGAGAGAGAGAGAGAGAGAGAGAGAGAGAGAGAGAGAGAGAGAGAGAGAAGTGAGAGAGAGAGAGAGAGTGTGTGTGTGTGTGTGCGTGTGTGTGTGTGTGTGTGTGTGTGTGTGTGTGTGTGTGTGTGTGTGTGTGTGTGTGTGTGTGTGAGTGAGAGAGAGAGAGAGAGAGAGAGAGAGAGAGAGAGAGAGAGAGAGAGAAGAGAGAGAGAGAGAGAGAGCCCCCCCACCTTCCCCCTCCGAACCCTAAGGTGAGGCAAATATTCTCCATGTCTTTTCTATGATACTTGTTGATTTGTGTGCGAGTGTATATGTGTGATGTCAATGTACTCATTATATCGTACTCATAGTGCAGCGCGTTCATCCTTATATATATATATATATATATATATATATATATATATATATATATATATATATATATATATATATACATGTCCAGAGGGTCATGGGTTCGAATCCCAGCCATGGCTCGTCCCAAGATGGGATAAAAAGGGGCAGCAGAGGGACATCCGGAGTCATGAACCGGGTGTGGCCCAACCCCCCCTAGAGTGTCAGGAGATAAGGGGCGAAACACTTGCTTGAAGGGGCTTCTCTTCTGAGGACTCTCTGCTGCCACGCTCTCCACGAGTTTCTTTCTACTGATGCATGGGTAAACCATTGACTTCCGGGAATAGGCCGGAGGACATCCGGTAAAGACCGGAGGACACTGGGAAAGACCAGAACTAAGGGCTCTGTGGGCTGGCTTCCCACTTTGCCTTAAACATGTGGCTACTAAGAATAAAAGGAAAAGATGCTCCCATGATTCACCGAAAGAGGGAGAGAATGATTAATCCATCGGTGCTAAACCAATCACGACTGCAAATCCCAAACGGACTATGAACATGGACCAAATGGAATATCCATGTGTCTGTGCAAAGCGTTTCGCTACCACCCGTGGCATGAAGATCCACAGAACAAAGATGGGATGTGTGAAGACTAATCTGAATGAGCAGCGCTGCACTGCATCAGCAGATAAGACGTCGGAAGACCAAGGCCAGGATTTAAACCACAGTGCCAAGGACATCCACGCTGTTGGTTCGGATGAGGAATTTACACAGGCCCTCAATGCCAGGCGCCTGAAACTCAACCTGCCACGAGCAAACGAAACTGAAGATTGGGAGAAACTGGATGCAAAAATCGTCCAAAGACTCGATGCACTGATAGGGAAAAGCACCCTGGAACACAAACTAGCCACATATGGGGACATTGTGTATGTCACATGTAGAGACGCCTATGGAGCAAAACTACCCAAAGAGAAAACACCTCCAAAGAAATCCATACGCCAAGAAAAGATGGACAAGATTAGGATCCAAAAGAAAAACCTCAAGATGCAAATGAAGACCGCACTGCCAGCTGAAAAACAAGGCTTGGAAAAACTGTGGAAAGACCTGAAAGAAAAACACAGCGCCCTCAGCAAAGCGGAATCTGCGAGGAAGAGGAAGAGCAAAAAGAAGAAGACACAAGAGCGCTTCTTCAGAGACCCCTTCCAGTTTGCCAGAACACTGTTTGAGCAGCCAAAATCTGGGACCCTAAGTGTGGACAAAGGAGTTCTTGAGCAGCATCTGAGGAAAACATACTCTGACCCACAGAGCAAAGCACCACTCGACATTCAAGGTCTGGTGTGGCCAACCAACCCCGAGGAACAGTTCAATGGCAAGCCTCCAACGTTGGCGGAAATCAAGAAGGTGGTCGACAAAGCCAGAGCCAAATCATCACCAGGGCCAAACGGAATACCTTACCAGCTTTACAAGAAATGTCCCAAGGTGCTGGAGTGGCTCCACAGGCTGCTGCGATCGGCTTGGAGAAACCAGAAGATCAGCGGCCAGTGGATGACGGCAGATGGTGTGTACATCCCCAAAGTGCAAAACTCAAGTGACATCAGCCAGTTCCTGCCAATATCACTACTGAACGTCGAAGGGAAAATCTTCTTCTCTGTCATGGCAGCAAGGCTGACCAAGTACCTGAAGGAAAACAAGTACTTGGATGTGTCAGTCCAGAAAGGTGGCATCCCAGGCGTGGCTGGCTGTGTAGAACACGCCACAATGATCTGGGACGCAATCCAAAAAGCAAAAGCAGAAAAGAGAGACCTGGACGTAGTGTGGCTTGATCTGGCAAACGCATATGGATCTGTGCCCCATGAGATGATACAGTTGGCTCTTGAGATGTACCATGTGCCAAAGAACATCCGCGACATGCTCAAGAAGTACTTCAATGGCTTCTCAATGCGGTGTTCTACCAAGGAGTACACAACAGACTGGATCAACTTGGCAGTGGGCATTGCAATGGGCTGTGCAATTTCCCCAATACTGTTCGTGCTGGCAATGGAACTCATCTTGGAAGCAGCAACAAACAACGCGAGACAAACAGACCTCGGCGATGGATACAAGATGCCTCCTCTCAAGGCCTTCATGGATGACACTACAGTGATTTCATCCAGAGAAAACGAGACACGTCATGTGCTGGAGAGGCTGGACGACAAAGTTGCCTCATCCAGAATGAAGTTCAAGCCAAAGAAATCACGGAGTCTCTCACTGAGGAAAGGAAAAGTGGCCGAATCTGTGGTCTTCAGTGTTGCCAACCAGGCCATTCCAACAGTCACAGAAGAACCAGTCAAGAGCCTTGGAAGATGGTATGATGACACGCTGAAAGACACACAAAGAGCAAATGAAACCAAGCAGATGGCGGAAGAAGGCTTGGAGACCATTGACCAGTGTGGGCTCCCTGGCAAATACAAGGTCTGGTGTCCGCAGTTCATGCTGATACCAAAGCTCCTGTGGCCTCTGATAATATACGACATCTGCACCAGCATAGTGGAGGCAATGGAAGCCAAAATCAACAAGTTCACAAGGAAATGGCTTGGTGTCCCACCCTGTCTGACTGACATAGCGCTGTACTGTCGCACAGCAAAGCTGAAACTACCACTGAAATCCATCCTGGAGGAATACAAAGCAGGGAAGATCAGACTTCAAAGCATGCTGGAGGACTCAGCCAACAAGGTGGTAGAAGCAATCAAGCCCCAGCTGAAGACAGGCAAAAAATTGAAAGTTCAAGAGGCGATGGATTCTGCAAAAGGAAGTCTCAAGATCAGAAAAATAACAGGACACACACACACAGACCAACAGACAAGGACTGGGGGTGACCAAAACTGAATGGTGGTCAAATGCCAAAGGAAAAGCCAAAAGAGACATGATGATTGAGGAGATGAGAAAAGAAGAAGACCAAAAAAGACTCCAAAAAGCAGTCCAGCAGAGCCAGCAAGGGCAATGGACAACGTGGGAGAATGCACTCCAAAGAAGTCTCACTTGGAATGACATTTGGCACATGGCCCCTCTCAGGATCAGCTTCATTCTCAGATCTGCATATGACCTTCTGCCCTCAAATGCAAACCTTGTGAAGGGGGGGGAAACAGACGATCCTGCATGCCCCTCTGCCATGAAAAACAAAAAGTGGAGCATCTCCTAAGCTCATGTAAAGTAGCCCTGGCTCAAGGAAGGTACACATGGAGGCACAACCAAGTGCTCAAAGAGATTGTACAAGTAGTCTGGGCTAGTACCAACACCACAAAAGGGAAAATCAGGACTCCAAAAGCACCCGCAACATTCTTCACGGCAGTAGGCAACAAATCATGGCCAAGAACAACAGTGCCACTCGAAACATGCAGGCAGAGTCTGCTGGATGGGGCAGATGACTGGGAGTGCACTGCAGACCTCCCAGAATGGAAGAGTCACCCAGAGATCATCAGCAAGAGTGGCATGAGACCAGACATAGTAGTCCACTCTACGTCAACCAAGCAGCTCATCATGATCGAGCTCACGGTGCCATATGAGAACAGAATGGAGGCAGCTCAAATCTACAAGACTGAAAAGTATGTTGATCTGGCAAACAGCCTGAGGAGAGAAGGCTATCAGGTCAAAGTCCTCACTGCAGAAATTGGAGCTAGGGGGTTTGTAGGAACGTCTGCATACAGCCTCATGAAACAGCTCTCAGTTGCAGGGAAGGAAAAAACCAAAGCCCTGAAAGCAATGGCAGAAGCGGCAGAGAGGTGTTCAAGATGGATCTGGTCAAGGAGGAACAAAAGTGAACTTCATAAGGCTTAATTTCCCTACAAATATCAGGTGTCCCTGTGGCTCAGTGGTTAAAGCTCGAATCATTAAGTGGAAAATGAGCATGTCCAGAGGGTCATGGGCTCGAATCCCAGCCATGGCTCGTCCCAAGATGGGAAAAAAGGGGCAGCAGAGAGACATCCGGAGTCATGAACCGGGTGTGGCCCAACCCCCCTAGAGTGTCAGGAGATAAGGGCCGAAACACTTGCTTGAAGGGGGCTTCTCTTCTGAGGACTCTCTGCTGCCACGCTCTCCACTAGTTTTTAATATATATATATATATATATATATATATATATATATATATATATATATATATATATATATATATGTTAAAATAAGTATTAAAAAGGAATATTAAAATACTCTACAAATTTGTTTCAAGCTGGGTGGCTATCTTCATCCTGGTATATATATATATAATATATATATATATATATATATATATATATATATATATATATATATCAGGATGAAGATATATATATATATATATATATATATATATATATATATATATATATATATATATATATATATATATATATATATATATGCCGGTCTTGAATAAAAGTTACTCTGTGTTAGATCTGCCTTCAAGAGAGATTACAATGGTTCCCTCAGGCAGCCAATGAAGAGTTTTCATATTTATAATATATTTTCTTAATTTTATCTTCCCATTTTCTTCATCTTCAACCCCACCCCCACCTTGCCTTAAGTTCAAATCTTTGCCAAGTCATTATTGTGATGACGGAGGGGTTGTTGGCCTGCGCTTGTTTTCCCCCCACTATTAGATTGTTCGTCTTTACATTTTACTGACTTTATTCGAGTTTTAAAGGCTGTGCCGGTCTTGAATAATAGTTACTCTGTGTTAGGTTTTCTTATAGCATCTTGCACACACGTCAAATCCCATCACCAACTTTCGGAAGAGTAGGCCAGTTTGGCCGTTGGTATGGATGACACGTTACACATGGCATTCACCCTGCGTGAGAAATGGAAAGAATGAAGAAAGTACGGAAAATGATGTGATCGATATTGAACGATACTGACTGGATGACACGGGAAACGACTGAATGAAGCGCCAGCTGGCAGCTCTTCAGTCGGCACTACCCAGGTAGGCAGCCCGTTGTGTAAACGAGTGTTGATTGTAAAGCGCTTAGAGCTTGGTCTCTAGCCGAGAATAGGCGCTATATAAGTATGCATTATTATTATTATTATTATTATTATTATTATTATTATTATTATTATTATTATTATTATTATTATTGGAGCAAGACTTACCCTACTAGTTTATTGTTATTTGTTTACTGTTCCCTGCCTCATTTTATTTTCAAACTAAAGTTTGTTACAATGCTTGAGTGATAACAAACAGTCTCATGGAGTTTTAGGGATTACAGTAGCGACCATATAAATGGTTATGGTGACACTGTCCTTCTCTGTAATAGTTCTTTAGTTTTTCAGTGCAATGAGAAAAATGTGACATCACTCATAAAACAGCTAAAAAATAATCCCTGATTCAGAGAGAGAGAGAGAGAGAGAGGAGAGAGAGAGAGAGAGAGAGAGAGAGAGAGAGAGAGAGAGAGAGAGAGAGAATTTATTCAAAGGGTGGGAGGTAGGCAAGAAGATTTTGTTAAAAATATTTTTCAACTGGCCATTCTCCTGAATGACTCAAGAAAACAATACTTGAGAGAGATAGATTCAATTGATTGATTTATTGATCTTCAATGCGCAAGGATGAAGGTTTTAGCCGAAGTCTAGTCTTACAATCTTTCCTTGTCATAGAGAGAGAGAGAGAGAGAGAGAGAGAGAGAGAGAGAGAGAGAGAGAGAGAGAGAGAGAGAGAGAGAGAGAGAGAGAGAGAGAGAGAGAGAGAGAGAGAGAGACCGGACTTGCAAGAGAAAATGAATATACCGATTGTCGGGAACTTGCTTTCATTGATTTATAAAAGTCGTGACGTGAGCGGTCTCCACAAGCCTGCACGAGCTCGTATTGTTTTGTTACCAGAATATCAGGCCTCTGTTATTTCCGTCCCAGAAGGAAAGGGAAAAACGCGACATCAATCTGAGGGCAGCTACTGATGTTAGTCATCATTGTTATACAAAAGGTGTGTGTGTGTGTGTGTGTGTGTGTGTGTGTGTGTGTGTGTGTGTGTGTGTGTGTGTGTGTGTGTGTGTGTGTGTGTGTGTGTGTGTGTGTGTGCGTGTGTGCGTGTGCACGCGCGTGTGTGTGTGTGTGTGTGTGTGTGTGTGTGTGTGTGTGTGTGTGTGTGTGTGTGTGTGTGTGTGTGTGTGTGTGTGTGTGTGTGTGTGTGTGTGTGTGTGTGCGTGTGTGTGTGGCGCCTGCCAGCTTCTTCATTACAGCCACCTTCTTGATCACTTTGCTGTGCATCACGTTTGTTTGAGGGCACTGAGTGAGTCTCCTAACCAGTGTCCCCTCGACGTAGCTTGGGTTGGTTTCGTACAGAATGTTCTGCCCTTCAATCTGCAGGCTAAAAACTCGTCTGTCTTGGACACGCGGAAAAAGACTGTGGCAATCAGTCAGTTGTTGTGTTGTTGACTGTGACCATGTTCTTTCTGGCCCAGTCTGAAACCGAGTTCACTGTTGCCACCATCTTGCTTGCCGCTGTGCTGATCTGCTCTGTTTTTAACTACACTGCTATATCGTCATGATAAAGTACCCTTGGGATGTGTGTGGACAGCTAATCAGCAATATTAATGATGACCACACAGAGTGGAAACCCTCTCTGATCTCCACCAGCAGGCTCATCTGACCACCAAGCTTTATGCAAGCTAAGCATCGGAACAGGTCGCCGCAAATCCATCGGTATATGATGCCACTGACTTTCTTTTTAGTGGATTCACAAAAAGGTCTTCTCTCCACACCTTTTCAAAAGCTTTAAATTCAGTCGACAACGACTGTTGCTGGTTTTTATGGTAGAGCAATTTTTAATGTTCTGTATTGAGCGGTATCTGTTTTGTGTTTATTAATTCCTGTTGAAGCCTGATGCAGTGGAGCTTATCAGACTGTTCTTTTTCGACTTCATTGAAGCTGTCAATTCTTTACATCATGACAGCGAAACGAGCGCATTCTTTGAGGGGATAAAACTACTTGCAAACTCAGTTAAATGTCAGCAGTGTGTGTGTGTGTGGTGTATGTGTGTGTGTGTGTGTGTGTGTGTGTGTGTGTGTGTGTGCGTGCGTGCGTGCGTGCGTGCGTGCGTGCGTGCGTGCGTGCGTGCGTGCGTACGTGCGTGCGTGCGTGCGTGCGTGCGTGCGTGCGTGCGTGCGTGCGTGCGTGTGTGCTTGCGTGAGATTTGGATTCGGATTCGGATGTTTTATTCATATAGGCCTTGGCCCATTTTGAAGGGGTGGGTGAACATAATACATCATATGAAACAAATACACATGACTGTAGAACAACTTAATCACAATTAATTTAGAACTTCTAGAGGTAGCTATTTCTCGAAATTTAAATGCCTTGTAGAGAAACAAGGACAACTTTCGTACAACGCCTGTTGAGGTTGATGACATCAATATAGTCTATTTAAACAGGGAAGGTTGTCTATAAAATTGGGCTGAATGAATTCAGTTCTAATATTCCTTAAGGCTGGGCAGCAAAAAACAAAATGGATTTCATTTTCCTGAGACTCTTTACAAAGTGGACACAGCAGATCATTGTCATCAACAGTGGCTTTGTATCTTAGCTTATGAACTGCCAATTCTGAAATTCCAAATCTGAATTTGGTCATGACATACTTTAAGTGTCTGTTCATTTCTAAAGTTAAATAAGGTTTCAAATCATAAAAATTGCAAACATGCCTATAGAATTCAAACCGTTCACTACACTGCACATGATTTGGCCAACTTTGCCAAGAGCAGTCAATCAATCGTTGACGAAAGCAACGTATGAATTGCTTAACATTGCCAGCACCTTGATTTAACCATACAAAACCAAACCCATATTCAAAGAGACCAATACGTACTTTATTTGCCCAGTTGTTTTTCCCTCTAGCATCAAGATCATATAACATGTTATAAGCTTTACGTGGTAATCTGTGCTCCTGCATGTAAAGTAAACTCAGCCAATAACGGATGCATTTAACCGCAGAATATATGTACAAGGGGAACCTATTAGTCTCACCATAAATAAGATCATTAGGCGTTCGCCTGCCTACACCCAAAAACCTTTTTAATGCGAACAGGTGCACAGATTCACAATATATGGCAGCATTGTCTAATCCCCACAATTCAGACCCATATTGTACAATTGGTTGAATTTGACTATCAAACAACTTAATAAAAACATACAAAGACGTATTATTGAGGATATGCAGCTTTTTCATGATACTGAGCAACACATTTTTTGCCCTGCTTGCAAGATCCTTGCACGCACTAACAAACTCAGACGTGTAGAGAAAAATATACACAAATACTTATAAGCATTCACAACAGGCATGGGGATGCAATCATAGAACCACCTTTCTCTTGCACTGAAATAACCACCCTTTCGAAAGACAATAATGTTACTCTTGGACAAATTAGCCTTTAGTTGGAGAGAAGCAGCTGTGCGATGTAGACTGTTCAGTTGAGTCTGTAAACCAATAACAGTTTCTGATATCAAAACCACATCATCAGCTAATAAAAGAATAAACAACTCAAAAGCATCCAGAGTCAGCAAAGCCCCATGTTTTCCATTGTTGATCACTTCAATTGCTAACTCATTAATAAAGAGGGAAAATAGAACAGGACTGCAGACATCACCTTGCCTAACCCCAGCTGTACAGTTAATGTAATCTGTCAATTTATTCCCACAACGAACTCTAGCCCTAACCACCTCATACATGCTTCTGATACATCTATAAAGTTTACCCTGAATACCATTCTTAATCATGAATGGCCAAAGAAGATTTCTATTGATGGAATTGAACGCTTTTTCAAAATCTATGAAAGCGGCATACAATTTTCGATTGTAAGAAAACTGCTTCTGAACAAGAGCCATTAAAGTAAACATGTGGTCTACAGTCGATTACTCCTTTTTGAAACCAGCTTGGTGATCACCAGTAATATTGTTTTCCTCAACCCACTCTTGCAATCTGTTATTTATTATCATTCCAAATATTTTACTGCTTATGTTACTAAGACAGATACCCCTATAATTGTTTTGATTATTAGCGTCACCCTTTTTAAAGATAGGTATTATTATTGACTCCGTCCAGTTATCCGGAAACATACCGTCATCAAACAGTTTATTGAAAAACGTTAAGCAAACCTGTACAACTTGGGCAGAACAGTGTTTGAACAGTTCACCAATTATGCCATCGGGGCCTGCTGCTTTTTTTTTTTTTTTTAGTTTTTTAATTGCTAATAACACTTCTTCTTCACTAATGGGACGGTTCGTATAGACATCAGACTTATCTTCAAACCCCTGTTGATTTCTCTCGACGTCAGTATTTAACTCCAACAAAGTTTGAAAACGTTGAAACCACATGTCGGTTGGAATGTTATTTCTAGGCTGTTTCCGTTTTGGCGAAATCTTGTGAACTACGGTCCAGAATTCCCTCTGTGAATCTATTGATGCTAATAACGTATCTATTAATGATTTATTATACTCTTTCTCTTTTCTCTTAAGTAAATGCTTATACTCACGTCTGGCTATTACATACGCAGTTCTGTCAGTGTCTTTTACTGTACGGCGACTTATTCTCAGTAACCTCCGAGCCTTTCTTTTATTAAGAACACATTCTTGATCATACCAGTCCTTTGATTTCCTGTCGTAACCCTGTATACGTTTTTTCATACATTCAGCACATTTCATTATACAAACATATCCAGTGCTTCATTGATATCAACATCTATTAAACTTATGGCAATATCAATAGTTTTACTTGCTTTTTCATCACATAAGGTATTACTAAACAAAGAAGCGCATTCATCATTCCAGACATTTTTTTTTCATTTTTTTAAATGTCAGCAGTGTGTGTGTGTGTGTGTGCGTGCGTGTGTGCGTGCGTGCGTGCGTGCGTGCGTGCGTGCGTGCGTGCGTGCGTGCGTGCGTGCGATTGTGTGTGTGTGTGTGTTCGTGAGAGAGAGAGAGAGAGAGAGAGAGAGAGAGAGAGAGAGAGGAGAGAGAGAGAGAGAGAGAGAGAGAGAGAGAGAGAGAGAGAGAGGAGAGAGAGAGAGAGACTCCCATATTGTTGTTTTCTCCAGTGATTCCACAGTCAGCATTTTGCCACCAAAAGAATGAACGTATTAAGGTGATTACATTATGATGATGTCTTGAATATATGATAGGAGTTCGAAATGACCCAGAGTATATTTGCAAGGAAAGAAAAAAAATCCGAAGGAACAGAAAACCTGAACTCAAGAAAACGGTGATGAGTGATTTGCACAGAAATAAAGAGAATAGCTTTAAAACATAAAAAAATAAATAAATTAAAGCTACTAACGCAAACATATACCCAAACCAGATTCGTATTCTAAATATTATGCACAATTTTTAAATTACTTTTGAAATTGTTGTTGCTGTTGTTGTTGTTGTTGTTGTTGTTGTTGTTGTTGTTGTTGTTGTTGCTGCTGCTGCTGCTGCTGCTGTGGCTCTTTTTTTCCTCCATCCTCTCCTCCTCGTCCTCTTCCTGTGTCTTCTTCTTCTTCTTCTTCTTCTTCTTCTTCTTCTTCTTCTTCTTCTTCTTCTTCTTCTTCTTCTTCATCTCATCATCATCATCATCATCATCATCATCATCATCATCATCATCATCATCATCATCATCATCATCCTCTACTACTACTACTACTACTACTACTACTACTACTACTACTACTACTACTACTACTACTACTACTTCTTCTTCGTCTTCTTCTCTTGCTCCTCTTTCGTCCTTATCTGTATTCTTAGTCTCCTTCTCCTCTTCTTCTTCTCTCCTCCTCCTCCTCCTCCTCCTCCTCCTCCTCCCTCCTCCTCCTTCTCCTCCTCCTCCTCCTCTTCTTCTTCTTCTTCTTCTTCTTCTTCTTCTTCTTCTTCTTCTTCTTCTTCTTCTTCTTCTTCTTCTTCTTCCTCCTCTTCTTCTTCTTCTTCTTCTCCTTCTTTCTTTACAAGCTCATCTGTCAAACTTCATTTTCCTGTGGTCCAGAGGAGGCATCAACGAGTCAAATCCAGCGCTGTCCTTCATAGAGGCCATGAACGTGATGATCTTCTTCAGTTTAGCCAAGAACCCAAGCTACCCATCCGAAAGACCACTACCGCCACCCCCTCAGAACAACTGAAAACTATCAGGTTTAACTTGATTCCCTGCTGTTTCTTGGGGTTTGAGTGTTGAGACAAAAAAGCCAGAGCAGATGCCCTAAATCATTATTTGTTGTTGTAAATACACCCTGGTGCCACCTGCATCCCCCCCTTCCCCACCAGAGAGTGTGGAAGGCGTGTACATGTGATGAACAGATCGCTAATAGCTGGAGGTGGGGATAATCCATCTGTCTGTCACTGAGGGAGAGAATTCATTAAAAAAAAAAGTCATGTTTCCTACACATGTAAAGACAATTGATAATCCAGTATACTATATTCACATAACATCTGTGTTTGTCTGTCAACCAAATTACCCAGCCAATCTCCTCAAACAGAAGGGGAAAACACACTGCAGTCTAGTCTAGCAAAAGACTTAATCTTCGCCCAGATAATTGTAAAGCAAATGTATTTGTATATCCTTTTGATTCTTTCCTTAAGAGGTGTACTTCCTGTTTTTCTCTTGCTGCTGTGAATAGATGTAAAATCTTCCTAAATAATTAAGATTAAACCATGTTTGTAATGGACATTTTCGTCCATGGATTTAAATCATTCACACTGCAATGAATGTGCAATCAAATCAGAGTTTTAGAAAATGGAATTTAGAGGACAAACCAACATCCGAACTGAACAGATAAACTGGAACAGCCTTCAACGCTTTTATGATCGACCTACGAAACTGAAAAAAGAGCATCTTCTTCAGCTTGCCAATGTATAAACCTAATCTAAACAGCTTGTTGTACAAGGAGGGTGAGCTGGCCATTCTATATCCTGACCTGTATTGTGAAAAACAGACACGATATTTCTGTGCCATTACTACATACTTTATCAGCCAGCAGAAAGGTCACACCTAAAATCACTAACAGAAGCTGCTTTGCCCACACAAACAGATGTGCCTGTGTTCGTTTTTAGCCTCCTTGTGACAAAACCACTGGGAGACAGACTTTTCAACCTCACCTAGATTTCATCAAATCCCACGAGTTTTGATAACATTCAGTGAGATTAGTTCACGCAAGCGAGATTCCCACCATTGGTCCAAACGGACAGGCGTAGATGTACCGTCGCGAATTACGTGAAGATTTGCATCAGCTGTAGGTTCCAGTACTTAGAATATGATTTCGATTTGTCACCAATGGCCCGTGGCATGAGGTGTAGGTGTAAGGCTGAAATAATCCTTGTCACCTATGTTTGTCTCTTTCTGTAAAACAGGATGCAGTGTGAAACACTGAACTTATTTACAGGCACTGGAGCAGACTGTGAGGGATACCAGTTCAAGTTCAAACGTACCAAAGTGATTTGGCCTCTGTAGTTTTGTCCCAAACTTGAGATTTACCGCTGATTATTACATGGAGTATTGAATAAGATTCAGAGTACCCATGTCCACATGCAGAAACAGGCGAAATTAGTCCAAACAAATCCACATTTTCTTCTGCGTAGAGAGTGTTTCAGTGGATACTCATCATTTCTTCACTTGGATATGACAACCCGATGACCAATCTTAAGATAGCTGTATTTACAAACATTCAACTGCATTGCAGTCTGGCAGAAGATCCCATCAATGGTTTGCTTGACACCAAGACATCCAGCCGTACCCCTGATATGGTCCCTCATTGTCATCTGGGCTATATAAACACCATGAACTGAATCGTGAAGCCATTGGTGGATCACGCACCAAGGTCACCAGAAGTGCTCATAATACTATGACTTGCTTCACTGCTTCACGAGCAGTGATGCATGCAAGGTGTCTTAGGTAAGCTGGTCACCACAACATGAACAGCTTCATTGGCAAACTGCACTTGGTTTCTACTGAAAGAAGAGCAGAGGTTTCTTAAGACTGTGCCCCAAATGTTCCCAGAACGAAAGAAATGGCAGGCTCTTCAAGAACTCAGTGATGACAAGCCACATGGTTTCTTCCCTTTAATGAGTATAACTTCAAAATTCGTGCTGGGGGCGAGGGGTGGTATGTGTGTGTGGGGTGGGGGGTGGGGGGGGGTGGGGGGTGGAGTTGGGTGGGGTCGAGAGGCAAGCAAAATGTGGCAACAACCACAGTCAACATCCAGCCAGCCTACGTCGGTGTCAGAGACAAGTGACCCCATTTATCTTTGCACAATTCATGATGTGACAATTGCCAGTCACATCATCCTCTACATCCTGTAGCTGTTCTATCCAGATACCGCTAAGTCCACATCAAAATAAGTTATTCTTAAAGTTACTGGCCCAATTGTTTCCCTCCAGTCAAGAAGTTCCAAATCGTTATACATGTCCTCAGGTATTATACTGTCGTGCATTTTAGGTAACTTTATCCATTATTCCGTTGACTTTGTAACTATGTTAATAACCAGAGGATGTCTACCAACCTCCCCTTAATTCTAGTGCCTTGGCTGACTGTCAACATTTTCTTGCAAGCATTGAATTGAACTCCCTCTACTTCATATGACTCTTTAATCCAGCACACCTCAGCTGCATATAATAGAGCTGGTTGGACAACACAATAACAACAACAAAACCAAGGACGACAGCAGGAAAAACCACAACAACATCGACGACGGCGACGACTATGACGACGATGACAACAGCAACTACAACAACGACGACGATAACGATGACGGCGATGACAACAACAAAAACAACAACAACAGCAACGACGACGACGATGACACCAGCAACAAAAATAACAACAACAGCAACAACAACAACAGCAGCAACAACAATAACCCTTTAGCACCTTTGCACTTTGTTTTGCAAAAAGCGCGTAACTACCTGCAACATTTTCTTTAGTTCTTTTTGTACTCCGAGTTCTTATAGAACAGGGAGTACTTTAGAATGGGAACGAAGAAATGTTCTCTCTCTCTCTCTCTCTCTCTCTGTGTGTGTGTGTGTGTGTGTGTGTGTGTGTGTGTGTGTGTGTGTGTGTGTGTGTGTGTGTGTGTGTGTGTGTGTGTGTGTGTGTGTGTGTGTGTGTGTGTGTGTGTGTGTGTGTGTGTGGTGTGTGTGTGTGTGTGTTGTGTTGTGTGTGTGTGGTGTGTCCGTCCCTGGTCCAAATGTGTTCCACTCGCTCCAGACAAAACTACTGGGCTGATCTTTCTGAAACTTTGCAGGTATGTTTATTATGTGTCACGAATGATGCCCGATGTTTTAGTTCACCGTTACAGCAGTTACTAACAAAGAACATGTTCATACATAGTATTTCAATAGCTTCAGCATTTTCGTGGACATTTCATAGCAAGACCTAGTTTGTTGCGATTTACCGAATCTGTCTGGTTGTGGATAAATGCAAACTAAGCTTTCCTCTTACCCTGGACATCAGCTGTTTGGCATTATGTAGTACAGAATACCTGGGTAGTCCCTTTCCCTGGACATCAGCTGTTTGGCATTATGTAGCACAGAATACCTGGGTAGTTGATTGTACATTGAGCAGCTCTGAAGCCCACTTGTTCTTCTGTGGTTTATTTTGTTTCCTCTATTGAAAGCAAAAGTCATGCGTTATGGACGGCATCGATTAATTCATCGAAAAGGGCAGTGAGAGAGAGAGAGAGAGAGAGAGAGAGAGAGAGAGAGGAGAGAGAGAGAGAGAGAGAGAGGAGAGAGAGAAGCTGTGAGAGCTCACACACACACACACACACACACACACACACACACACACACACACACACACACACACACACACACACACACACACACACACACACACACACACACACATACACACACGCACACACATACATACGCGCTCATCCCTATACTATCACTCATGGACACTTTCCAAATAATGCTAGGGAAAACTGAGCAACATCGATTTGTCTTTTTCCGAAGCGATTGAGAGAAAGGCGTCGATTGTCAGGGACCTGCTTCATTGATTTCAGACAACAGTCACGTTTGAAGTGGGCTTGTGTTGTTTTCTATACAAGAACATCAGGTCTCTGCTCATATACTCCCCAGAAACAGGAACAACTCTAACTTCCTTTTCTTTTACTCCTTGGTCTCCTTCTTCTTCTTCTTCTTCTGTATTGTTGTCGTCGTCGATGTTGTTGTCATTGTGGTTGTGGTTGATGTCATTGTTTGTTGTTGTTGTTGTTGTTGTTTTGTTCTTTCTTCTTTCTTCTTCTTCTTCTTCTTCTCTTCTTCTTCTTCTTCTTCTTCTTCTTCTTCTTCTTCTTCTTCTTCTCTTCTTCTTCTTCTTCTTCTTCTCAGTGTCCTCCTCCTCTTCCTCCTCCTTCTCCTCCTTCCCCTCCTCTTTCTCATCTCTGTCTGCATGTCTGCATATCTGTCTAATGTCTGCCCGTCTGTTTCTCTCTGTCTCTCTCTGTGCCTCTGTCTGTCTGTTCTCTCTCATTATCTGTCTCCCCTCTCTCTCTCTCTCTCTCTCTCTCTCTCTCTCTCTCTCTCTCTCTCTCTCTCTCTCTCTCTCTCTCTCTCTCTCTCCTCTCTCTCTCTCTGTCACCTTCTCTCTCTCTCATTCCTTTGAAATATTATCGACGTCCATCTTTTTTAGGCTTGTCTTGCATTTGTCGTCAAGAAATGAGAATGTTATTGGTGATTTAGCTTTATATTTGTACTAGCCGGTGTACCCGGCTTCGCTCGGGTATATATGTACAATATTTTTCTGGCCACCCCTCTCTCTCACCACTTAAAAGACAATACAATAAAATTCAGCTTCGGTTTGTTTCGTTTTTCCCATGCTCAATCAATTGCCTCAGCCTCCTCCTATCTAATTCACCCAGTTTCTTCGGACGCCCACTCCCTTCTTGCCTCTCAATCTGTTTTCCCTCACGATTTTTTTTCGTAATACGATACACAGTCCATAGAGGGATGCCTGTACTTTGTGAACTTACCGATGCATTCTCGATTCCTTGATTGAAGTGCTCCAAAGTGACAACTCACCCCCACCATGGTCCAAACGGACAGGCGTAGAGTACCTACGCGAATTACGTGAAATTTGCATCAGCATAGTCCCAGTACTAAATATTATTTCGATTTGTCACCCAATGCCCGTGCATGAGTGTAGGTGTAAGCCTGAAATAATCCTTTCACCTATGTTTGTCTCTTCTGTAAAACAGGATGCAGTGTGAAACACCTGAACTTATTTAACAGCACTGAGCAGGACTGTGAGGTTACCAGTTCAAGTTCAAACGTACCAAAGCGATTTGCCTCTGGTAGTTTTTGTCCCAAACTTGAGATTTACCTGCTGATTATCACAATGGATATTGACTTAGATCAGAGTACCCATGTCCACATCAGAACCAGGCAAAATAGTCCAAACAAATCCACATTTCTTCTGCGTAGAGAGTGATCAGTGGATACTCACAATTTCTTTCACTTGTATATGACACCCCATGACCACTCTTACAATACTGTATTTACAACATTCAACTGCATTGCATCTGGCAGAAGATCCCCAGCAATGTTTTCTTGACACCAAGACAGCCAGCCGTACCCCTGATATGGTCCCTCATTTGTCACTGCTATTATAAACACCATGACCTGAATCGTGAAGCCATTGGTGGATCACGCACCAAGGTCACCAGAATGCATCATAATACTATGACTGCGTGCACTGCATCAACGACATGATGCATGCACGGTGTCTTAGTACGCAGGTCACCACAACAAGAACCTCTTCATAGGCCAACTGTGCACTTTAGTGTTTTCCAACTGAAAGAAGAGCAGAGGTTTTCTTAAGACTGTGCCCCAAATGTTCCCAGAACGAAAAGAAATCCATGCTACTTCAAGAACCAGTGATGACAAGCCCCATGTTTCTTCCCTTTAATGAGTATAACTTCAAAATCGTGCAGGGGGCGAGGGAGGTATGTTGTGAGGGTTGGGGGGTGGGGGGGGGGGTGGGGGGTGGAGATGGGTGGGGTCGCGAGCAAGCAAAATGTGGCAACAAACCACAGTGCAACATCCAGCCAGCCTACGTCGGAGTCAGAGACAATTGACCCCATTTAACTTTGCCCACAATTCATGATGAGACAATTGCCATCACATCATCCTCAACATCCTGTAGCTGATTCTATCCCGATACCGCTAAGACCACAAATCAAAACTAATTATTCATAAAGTTTACTGGCCGCCAATTGTTTCCCTCCATTCAGAATCCAAAATCGTTATACATGTCCTCAGGTATTATCGTCGTGCATTTTAGGTAACTTTATCCATTATCCGTTGACATTTGTAACAATGTAAAATAAACCAGAGGATGTCTACCACCCACCCCTAAATTCTAGGCCTTGGCAGACTGCCAACATTTTCTTAGTCAAGCATTGAAATTGAACTCCCCTACAAACATATGACTCTTTCATCCCGCACATGAACCTCATCTGCAAATAATCGAGCTTGGTTGGACAACACAATAACAACAACAAAGAACCAATGACGACAGCAGGAAAAACCACAACAACCTCGACGACGGGCGACGACTAAGACGAGACGATGACAACACAACTACAACAACGACGACGATAACGATGACGGCGATGTACAACAACAAAAACAAACAACAACAGCAACGACGACGACGAAGACACCAGCAACAAAATAACAACAACAGCAACAACAACATCAGCAGCAACAACAATGAACCCTATAGCAACCTTTTGCACTTTGTTTGCAAAAAGCGCGTAACCTACTGCAACATTTTCTTTAGTTCTTTTTGTACTCCGAGTTCTTATAGACAGGATTACATTAGAATGGGAACGAAGAAATGTTCTCATCTCTTCTCTCTCCTCTCAGTGTGTGAGAGTGGTGTGTGGTGTGTGGTGTGTGGGTGTTGTGTGTAGTGGTGTGTGTGTGGTGTGTGTGTGTGTGTGTGTGTGTGTGTGTGTGGGTGTGTGGTGTGTGTGAGTGTGGTGTGTGTGTGTGTGTGTGTGTGTGTGTGTGTGTGTGAGTGTCCGTCCCTGGTTCAAATGTCTGTTCCACTCGCTCAGACAAAACTACTGGGCTGATCTTCTGAAACTTTGCAGGTATGTTTATTATGTGTCCACGAATGATGCCCGAATGTTTTTAGTTTCACCGTTACAGCAGTTTTACTAACAAAGAACAGTTCATACATAGTATTTTTCAATAGCGGTCCCCAAGCCCCCCAGCTGTTTCGTGGACATTTCATAGCAAGACCTTAGTTTTGTTGCGATTTAACCGAATCGGTCTGGTTGTGGATAAATGCTAACAAAGCTTTCCTCTTACCCTAGGACATCAGCTGTTTGGCATTATGTAGTACAGAATAACCTAGGGTAGTCCCTTTCCCGGACATCAGCTGTTTTGGCATTATGTAGCACAGAATACCTGGGTAGTATGATTGTACAATGAGCAGCTCTGAAGCCCACTTGTTACCATCTGTGGTTTATTTTGTTTCCTCATTGAAAGCAAAAGTCATGCGTAATGGACGGCATCGATTAATTCAACGAAAAGGGCAGTAGAGAGAGAGAGAGAAGAGAGAGGAGATAGAGAGAGAGAGGAGAGAGAGAGAGATAGAGAGAGAGAGAGAGAGAAAATCTGTAGAGCTCACAACACACACACAACCACACACACCCACACACAACACACACACACACACACACACACACACACACACACACACACACACACACACACACACCACACATACACACACGCACACACATACATACGCGATCATCCCTATACTAACACTCATGGACACTTTTTCCAAATAATGCTAGGAAAACTGAGCAACATCGATATGTCTTTTTCCGAACGATTTGAGAGAAAGGCGTTCGATTGTCAGGGACCAGCTTCATTGATTTCAGACAACAGTCACGTTTGAAGTGGGCTTGTTGTTGTTTTCTATACAAGACCATCAGTCTCTGCTCATATACTCCCCAGAAACAGGAAACAACTCTAACTTCCTTTTCTTTAGCGTCCTAGTCTCCTTCTTCTTCTTCTTCTTCTTATTGTTGTCGTCCGTCGATGTTTGTTGTCATTGTGGTTTTGTGTTGATGTCATTGTTTTGTTGTATTGGTTGTTGTTGTTGTTTTGTTGTTCTTCTTTCTCTTCTTTCTCCTTCTTCTTTTCTTCATCTTCTTCTTCTTCTTCTTCTTCTCTTCTTCTCTTTTCTTCTTCTTCTTCTTCTTCTTCTTCTTCAGTGTCCCTCCTCCTCTTCCTCCTCCTTCTTCCTCCTTCCCCTCCTCTTTCTCATCCTGTCTGCATGTCCTGCCATAATCTGCTAAGTCCTGCCCGGCTGTTTCTCTCGTCTCTCTCTGTGCCTCTGCTGTCTGTTCTCTCTCATTATCTTTCCCTCCCCTCTCTCTCCTCTCTCTCTTCGTTCTCACTCCACTCTCTCTCTCTCTCCTCTCTCCTCTCTCTCTCTCTCTCTCTTCTCTCATTCTCTCATCTCTCCTCCCTCTCTGTCACCTTCTCTCTCCTCTCATTCCTTTGAAATATTATCGACGTCCATCCTTTTTAGCTTGTCTTGCAATTGTCGTCAAGAAATGAGAATGTTATTGGTGATTTTAGCTTTATATTTGTACAAGCCGTGTACCCGCTTCGTCTCCGGGTATAAATTACAATATTTTTCTGGCACCCCTCTCTCTCACATCACTTAAAAGACAAAAAGCAATAAAATTCAGCTTCGTTGTTTCTTTTTTCTCCATGCCCAATCAATTGCCTCAGCCTCCTACCTATCTAATTCACTGCCAGTTTCCTTCGGACGCCCCACTCCCCTTCTTGCTCTCAATCTGTTTTCCCTCACGTTTTTTTTCGTAATACGATATCTACCGTCCCATAGAGGGAAGCCTGTACTTTGTGAACTACCCGATCATTCTCGATCCTTGATTGAGTCCTCCAAATGACAACCCCTCTGGGGGGCCCGCCATAACCTAGTGGATAAGGTGCTGGACTCAAGACAAAAGGTCGTGTTTTCGAATCCGCTTTGGTCTTGGAATTTAACGTGGAATTATTCCAGCTAAAATGACCGTGGTTAACCCCGATGTGAACCCTGGCCCCGCAGTGTCCAGGCTAATATGACGGACCACCATCTGCATATCCTTGATTTGGGCACGGACGTTAAATCCCAACTCAACTGACCGCCCCAAGGGATGAAAATGTCTGAACCTGGCTTCTTGATGATTGGTCAGAGGCGAAAGCTGGTTTTCATGGGAAACTGAAGCCGTCAGAACTGGAATGGCAGGGTGAGTCCATGGTTCCAGAAGAATTATGGGGAGCAGCAAAAAAAACCGTTCACCTTTTTGTGGGGGGGCCACATGAGATATTTACGCTTCTACAACATTCCTGTGCAGTCGGTGAAGACACATCGGGTGCCCTATGATTTCCAACCTTTGGCGGGTCACAAGTGAGCGGGATGATAATTGGGGACTCCAGATTTCAGCAACAGTTCATGCAGTGGGAAGTCCAGAAACCTCAATGATTTCAGGAGTATGTTGTGGATAAAGGACTTTCCCTCATCATCATTCTTGCCGTGTCAACAGATCTGTACAGAGTTTCCTCTCCAGGAAGTCAGCTAACGATTTTTTCTGTTCATCCTGTTGGACAGTCTCGTTTCAGGAGGAGATTATGTCCCTTTCCGCTACCCAGTCTGAGTCTGCACAGTGAGCATGAGATCCGGGTAGACTGCTTCTTATCAGATCAATCCTGGCTTATCAAAAAACTGGCCATAGTGCTGGTGAGACCAATATAGTATCATGGAAACATGACCAATGTCACCATTGCCATGTCAAGCAGAAGTTTGGCGAAGCTGGCTGTGGGGGATTTCGACAGGTGGGCTCACCATATTGATGTTAAGACGTTTAAACAATCATGCCCCCCCCTTCCTTCAGACAGGCGTTGAAAATGTTTGGCTCTGGTGACATTGAGGACGACATGGGGGAGGATCTACCTGAATCCCCACAGACACGTTGGGATGTCCTTCCATTGCTGAGCACTTGGTGATGTCCTGCCAGCGTAGAGTCCATAAGGCCACGTAGACAAGCTTTGTGGGTCATGGAGCTTCATTAATTATGACGTGAGGTTGCAGCCTCTTGATGACATTTGGCCACGTTTGACTCCACGCTTGCTAGAGCAGGGTGGCGTTTCTTGCTTGGCGGCAACCAGAGGGACCTTGAAAGTGCTATGACTGGTCCGCCCACCCGGCAAAAGAAGTACGGCAATGCCACTGAAGCAGTGGCTAGCACTATTTAGTGTGGCCTGTGGACGGATCCTGTACAGGATAAGATTCAGGATGAACTTTCCTGTCCCCTCATGGAGCATCAAGGAACATTATGTTGCTGCTTGCTGGTGGGATCCTGCCTCCTGCTCAACCATGGTCATAAAGCTGGTCGTACACGTCTCTCTGGTCACTGTCCAGCTTTCTTTCAGCTGGTCATCAGCTGCTGCCCGAAGTGCAGTAGTGTCGTAATTGTCTCGCGGGTAGTATTCTCTCGAGCATAGTTTGTTGTTGTGTGACTGTTGGCATCCCCATACTCCGCCTGAAGACTTGCCTCAAGAGGAAAGGAAAGTTTGTGCTGAATCACATAAGAGCTGGGTTGTAGATGGCATCTGTTACTCAGCGCTTCATAAATAACATCTCTTCAGACTTGGAAGAGGAAATCTTCAGCAAGATGGTCTCTGAAGAGGTTCCACAGGTTGCCCTGGTTACTGGGGTTGCAAGCCACTAGGATAAATACAGAAGTCACGCAGCAAGTCGGGTACTCTGAGAGATGGAGGCATCCACCAGGGCAAGTTGTAGAAGCGTTTTATCTTTCTAATGGAGTCCAAGAGCATTGCAAAGCATCTCAAAAAATGTTGTGACATAGCCTTTGACAATCTTCAGTCTCCTCATACGAACGCGGTCCTTTATAACGTGAGTAAAGCCTCCCGAAATACACTCACCCTGGCGAGAACTGATACTGTAACAATCGCCGGATGCAGTGCCCCTTTGTCGTTTCTTCCACCAATCGAGTGGACATCCATGTGAAGTGCTCCCCAGGGACTTCCCACGTACTTCAGCTCTCGTGCTGTAAGGGTCATGAGAGCATAGCTAAAGATGGCGGTAAGGGTTTGCTTCTGGGAGAGAGCCTGTGCTCTTGCGCTGCGTTGTGTGATGAAGTAGACCCTGTCCAATCTCCAAATGGAAAGCTGGTCCTCAGCCAATGGGGTGGCGCACATGCTGGTCAAAATTCCTCAGGAGTCTCCCAGGTCGCCTCGATGCAGCGCCAACGTAGCGGGCATTCTGGTACATTTGGAACTCCACAACGATGAGGTTGTTGAGCTGCTCCTTCACCTGCCTGAGTGGCTGGAGTTGGAAGACGGCTTTGGTCTGTGCCCTTGTGGACATCAGGACGTACATGATGGATTATGCCTACTGCATAATTCTACATTGAAGTGGCAACTTGAACTACTGTAGGAGGTAAGGGTTGTAGGGGACAACCCACGTGGTTGGTGACAATGATTTCTCTCTGCCCAAGCTTCACAGACCCAGTATGTCCTCCATCACACTCCTCGCGTCTCCTGTACTTGGGATAGCTGTCCTCACCCTGCTCTATGACCCTTCTTGCCTCTCAATCAATTTTACCTCACAATTTGTTTTCGAAATACGATACACAGTCGATAGAGGGATGCCTGTACTTAATGAACTTACCGATGCATTCTCAATTCCTCAATTGAAGTGCTCCAAAATGACAACTGTGTAGGGGCCGCCATAACCTAGTGGATAAGGCGCTGGACTCATGATCCAAAGGTCGTGGTTTCGAATCCTGGTTTGGTCTTGGAAATTTTCACGTGAAATGTTTTCAGCTCAAATAACCATAGTTCACCCCGATATCCACCATGGCCCTGCAGTGTCAGGCTAATGTGACGGACCAGCCGTCTGCATATCCATTATTTGGGCACGGACGTTAAAGCCAACTCAAACATGACAACTCTGTGAAAAGATTGCATTTTCACGATGTATTATGTCTATTGGAGGGTCTCTGGTTGACAACATTTCTGGTCTCCCTGTTTGGCGCAAGTATAGTCAGTGTTTCTGCGCTTCCAGTTCGTGATGCTGCAACGTAGAACATTCTATGTGTAAAACACGGAACGGTCAGATCTGCCCCACGGGATGAAAAGTCTGACCATGGCTCTTGTTGACAGACAAAAAATCAGAGGGTATTGCAGAGCATCATAACTTCGGTGTATTTCTGAAATCCTCTGCAGACTACCATCTCTAAATTTAGAAATTAACGGTTTTTATAACGGTCAATTTTAAGTTTCTGTTCATATTAGTTGTCTATCATTGATCAAGCGTGTAAAACATCACCTGCATACATATACCAAACTTCATCAAGAAAGGTCTAAATTTACAAAATAACGAATCTTAACGGTTTTTAACGCTCAATTTTAAGTGTCCGTTCATGTAAGTTGTGTATCATTGTTCAGCGTTGTACAACTGCATCTGTATACCGAATTTCATCAAGAACGGTCTAAATTTATATAATGACGGTTTTTACGGTCATTTTTAAGTTTCCGTTCGTGTAAGTTGTATATCATTGTTCAGCATTTAAAACTACCCCTGTATACCAAATTTCATCAAGAAAGGTCTAAATTTAGAAAAATAACGAATCTTAACGATTTTTAACGCTCAATTTTTAAGTTCCGTCGTGGAAATTGTATATCATGTTTGCGTGTAAAACTGCATCTGTATACCGAATTTCATCAGGAACGGTCTAAATTTATATAATAACTGTTTTTAACGGTCAATTTTTAAGTTTCCGTTCGTGTAAGTTGTATATCATTGTTCAGCGTGTTAAAACTGCATCTGTATACCGAATTTTCATAACCAAGGAATTTTGGTCTAAAATCATATAGATTTAAAA
>CM031627.1:46869237-46899237 GCA_018398815.1 Conus ventricosus
TTTTTTTTTCTGTGGGGGTCCCTTATAAGGACAATAATCGACTCGAATCTGCGTAAACAACATATGGAGCATTTTGCAGTTTTTTCCAGTTATTAAAACTAACTTTACTGCCTTCTCTCGGAGAAATTAGTTCTGTATTACAGTCAACGGGGCTGATACAATGTTTCTTATGTTCACTCGCGGCTTGAACAGATGGAATTCTTGTTAAACATTTTCTACAGAATTCTTGTTTATTTTATGCTTTGAAGTATGCGCCAATAATCTACTCATTGTTCGTATCAATGTGTAATGTGGTAGCCGTGCTGGTGAAAACATTAGGAGTAAGTCCACATGGCTTTTGTCTGGTTCGCCAATCGATGGACTGTTTTCGGACACCTGATGGGTTGCAGATTTGTTTCCTCATCCCATGTGTAGATATTAACAGTTATTGGTTTGTTTTGTTCTTCAAACTGATCATTTTGTCCACGTTAACAGGAAAGGATATTCCACTAAAGTTAAGATCATTGATGTAAGGCTCATAGTTAGATACTCTCTCTGCTTTTTTACGGGCGTAATGCAGCCTTGCAAGAACACACCACATAAAACATTTGTTGTCCTGAATTCTTTATGTTTAGAACTGCTCTTTTCGCTACCAATGCTGGGGCAGCGGAATGTAAGCCTTGCCAACAATCGCTCATACTTAGCCTGTTTTGATCGATTCTCTAAGACTTCGCCCTCTGACCAACCAGAGCCTCTCATTTTGGCTTCTCAGCGGCCACATCAAACTGTGTAAGCAGTTGGTCTGCCCAACCAGTGTTAAGTCATTATGAGAAAGAATAGTCTGTTGTTTAGTGAGACCCAGACTTCTAGATTTTTCTTCATTTATTGTTATATAGTCTATTAAAACAGCTAACATTACTTTAACTGGCGGGTCTATTGTTAGTTTACCTGGAACTTGAGAAATAGCATGAACAACACTTGCTTGTACGTTTGCTGAATCAATGACTTCTAGATTAATATCATTTAAAGCAACGCTCTCCCTTAAGCATTCCTTCAAACAATTCGTCCTGGTCCTTCATATATCTTAGCCATGATGTGTTTTCTGTTCTAACTCTATTTTTTTAAATTAAAAAAAACCCATCAACATCGACTCCAAAGTCGTTTTCCAAAGTCGTCTTAATCAGAATCAATATCAACGGTCTTTTTGTGCTTGGACTCATAAACAAAAGTATAAACGCCCTTTGATGTTGTTAATGTGAGCTGTTTAGAACAGAGTTTAATGTCTCGTTTACTTTTTTAAACATTCCTTTTTTTTCTGCTCGGTGTCGGGCTGTTGAAAAAACTTGCCCTTGCCTTTTTTTTGAAGATCAAACTTTTGTCTTTTATCGTCATCAAAATCGCCTGTAAACGACCAAATTCTTCATCCGTGATGTTGAGTCAACTAGTGCTTTATTATTGTCAGTTTGAACGAACTAAGTTTAGCTGTTATTAGTTGAACCATAGCTGTGTGCTTTTGGAGTTAGTTTTTAATTTTTTGCTAGCAGCACTACAGCTAATGAACACGGGCCGAGAGTTAAAGACAACCGCCTATGGTAAAGCTGCGGATGCACCTACGCCTGTTGCAAAGAGGCCTACACTCGTTCCTGCTGATAGACACTAATAGTCGATGCTCCAGTATTAACATATGTAACAGCATTAAAGACAGCAGAATACCTTCGTTTGGTTTGCTGTATTTTGAAAGGTCTTGCTCTAGTACTTGTTTGCATTTGTGTAATGTTGGTTAATCTAAAGGGTTTTTATGTCAGGGATTCTACTATCCCTTCTTTTAGCGACTCGGGCGCTGTGGGCACATTGGATAATACTTAACAAAACATGCTTTTTTAAAAATAAAAAAAAATTTAGTAATGTATATTTTTTAATCTGGTATCTTGAATATTCAGCTGCGCATCATATATTAAAAACAAATGTACATTAACTGGTTTATCGCCATCTTTTCTTTATCAATTTGAATGTTTATTCTGTCTTTAACAGTTTCTCCCACTTCCATGCAACTGATTATCCTCTGTTTTACCTTAGGTCAATCCAAAACCGTATTTCGTTTTAAATTAATCATCGAGTCTAACACTGTGAAGATGGAATCTTTAGACACAAGGTCAACTGTCGGAGTTCTACACCTCCCGCCTCCAAACAGTTTTTCTTATTCGTCAAAATGCTGATAAGGTCTAAGCCCGCTAGCGTAGATTGGTTAAGACTACCCTCAATCGAACATTGTACTTTCGTTATTTTAGGATTAATAAACTTTTCACTTCCTCTTTTGAATGGTTCTTCATCTTCACACACCAATAAAATACCTTTAAGTGATCTTGCTGCTGCACTTAAACTAAAATTCCATATAGCGCATTCTTGCTTCTGGATATGTTGTATGATGAATCACTCTTTCGTAATATATGCTAATTTTGACTGATATTGTTCTCAATCAGCCTTGGTAAGTGAGGTTTGCTAACAACGTCAAACTCTAACGAGATGTCAGAAAATGCTGTACTTTGCTTCGGTGTCTGATGACTGATAACACGTTTATATTCATTAAAAGTTGTTCATATGACAATCTGGGTGCTTTAATGCTTCTTGAAAGTATGGGGCATGCGCACTTAACAACTCAAAATCTAAGGGATGGAAAAGCGATTTCCATACGCAAAATTTACAGCTACATACTTTAACCGTCTTTAGCATCTGCGGCGCCTATTCTGTGTTTTAATGAATCTTATTTCGATTCTTGAAACGCAAGATCATCCCTTCATTCGCGGTTAGCCATACATCAGAATAGGTTAAAAATATGTCTGCATTGTGTAAAGAAATAATTTCTTGCCCCTCAAGTTTTATAGAAATTTTCTTAACGATTGCCCGTCCCAGATTCTACACAACTGTCCTGTTTGGGTCTGTTTCTGATGTGAGTTCTATTTGAAAGTAAGTCGCGCAGAGCCTGCACAATCACTTCATCTGCTCCTAGGTCTGGAAATTTGACAGTAAGAATTTGATCTGCATCAATAGTAGATGGATTATTTGGAACAGTAATATTCCGTTTATTTTCCCTTCACGCCAAAGGGCTCTTTCAGTCTCTATGCGGGTCAAGAATTGAACCAATAGCTTGTGACTTTTTTATAAAACAAAATAAAAAGTTAATTATTTAAAAACATGGCAGGAATTGAAGGTGAAGAAGATTATGATGTCCTGATCCTGGAGACGACATGAGTGAAATGATCCTTTGACACAGCATCGCTCAGCGCTCTCATTGCGGCGTGAATTAAAAGAAAGTACGGCCAGAGCATTTTACAAAAGTTTAGGCCTAGAACCTCCCCAATTTATAGACCCTGATTTTGAAGTAAAAGATGCCCATTTGTTTGTGAAAAGCGGCCCCGACCGAGAACAACTTGTTCGGCTTACAGATAAACGAAACCCATCAAAGTTTGTAAGCATGAATACAATTAGACAAAGACTTGGGGCAGAAGATCGAAATCGCCTTAGCATTCTAAACCAAAATTAGATAGGGATGCAGTTGCTAAACTTCAAAACACACAACAGAACTCCCAACAGATAACCAAATACAAAACATGGAACTTAAAGAATTAAATCAACCAGCAGGTGAAATAATAATGTAATAGAAGCAAAACCAGTTTTTCAGAAGAAACAGCATAAAAACTATATACGACCCCCCGCTACTCAAGCGAGACCTAGTGGCCCTTGATCATGCTTTGAGAAGCATTAGGCGAATTAAGAAACAATTTAGAAAAACTGGGTGAACTAGATGAGCATATAAAAAGAGAAAAAGAAAAACTCGTTGAGGCTGATGACGCCAACTTAGGGCGTGATATTAAAGAAAGAATAACCAAAAACTAAAAGATCTGAACAACGAAGATCATTAAGACTAGAAGTGTTGTCTACTAACCGAGAACAATTACGAACTCAAGTGAATAGAATAAGAGAAACTATCCAAAGAATTTTATATGAAGACACGACACTAGCAGAACGAATACGAACACTGTTTAGAGAGCAAGGAGTCACATTAGTAAGCGTTATAACGCCTTAGATTTGCAATAAGTACACTGGTGATGGCTATTACAGGCGGCGGTGGTCAAAGCCCAGTGCCTCCACCGCCATCGCCTCCATCACCGCCTGATAAATCAGGGGTAAAAAAACAGCTTGATCATCTTGCGGGTTTATTAAAAAAAAATTAGCCAGTAAAGCCGTGGATGCTTTAACGAGTATATTAGGAGGTGTTGTTAGCTGGCTTTTGTCAACTGCAAGCAAAGTAGTTGGCTTTAATGGCCGAGCACTTATGGACATTAGTTCTCTTAATAGTTGGGTTAATTTTTAGTAAGATAAAGACCAAGTAATCCTAGGCCAGTTAATCCAAAAACAAGTGCTGTCCTTTTCATATTCATGGTCATTATTTTTTTTGACTTCTTCAACGGCCTTCGGGCTTTGGACCACGGGGATTGGATGACTTATTCTTGGGGGTCATCTTGCTTGTTTACTGCTTGCAATATTACTGGCTCAGAATTTATTTTCGTATTTTCCGACCTTCTGTTCATTAACTGCCACAAGGATTTCATTATTGTAGTTTATTATTGTTCCTATCTGGAGTCTGAGGTCAGAAGCAGCATGTATAAACCAGTGCCAACAGCAAAGTCTACTTTCGATCTTACAAATTGTAAAACATTTTGGTACCTTTTAATACTTGAAGGTAAATCAACTGTGGGAAATTTAAAGGCGTCCTCTAAATTTGCTAAGTATTGTTTTTGTGCGTCAAAACCAGTAGAAGGATCAGTTATGCTCGATCTCGTTTGTGCTTGCGAACCTAGCAAACACCAAACATAAGTACGAACAGAGTCGTTTATTCGTTCTATTCCTGCTTTAGTTAGGTCCTTAGAAGTGTCTAAGATAAATGTTGTCCATGCTGTTTTATGCTCTTGCTCTATGGGCCCTAGTGAACAGCTGTGCCTGAAGAGAAAGATGTGTAAGGAGGATTCCAGTCATAGTTATACTTTCTGTGCACGCCCCAAAAATAAGGGGTGCCTAGACCATGATTAAGATCCAACTTTTGTCTAAAGTCTGTCTTAACCTTAATATTGAATTCGTTACAGATCCTTACAAAAGCCTTCATGTCTATTCTGTTGCTGAATGGATTAAACGGTTTGTCATTTGGCAATGGAGCTTGCAGTTCAGTCAAAATACGCCTGAAGGTGTAATAAAAATGAAATCTGTACACTGACCTCACCAAAGGATCAGGATGATTTAAATGATCGGCATACGACACTCCACACCCAGTTGATGCACAAAACACAGCAAAGTTTAACTGGTTCTGATAAAACTGCATCGGATGACTAAACCACACTTTTGGATGTTGTCGTTTTTAATAGGAGGGTTAAGATAGCTCTTCAATGGAGTACTAACCTTTACTTGAAAGGTGTCAGACTGAGTCACAGAAATGTCAAGAGTATCAGTTGTTATATTTTTAAGATTGTAGTGTGGCCCAACAGAATATTTTGCATCAGTATATTTAAATGCACTCATTTTTATTTCGTTTAAAAAAATGTTTGTAACAATAACAACTCAAGACCGTCCTTCGTTTTTTAGAACATGCTATTGATAACGATTGCGGAACCAGAATGGTTGCACTCCATGAAATATTTTACAAAATCGTATGGTTTAATATAAGTGAATCCAAGAAGAATAATAAGATTCTAAAAGTTGACAAATCAGGAAAATTAGTTAGCCAGTTAACAATACCTGATGGTTATTACGGGTTTTGCTCACTAAAAGAAGCAATGAGTAACTTCAACATTACTCTCAAACTTAACAATGCAAATCTAAAAACAATGTTAACATTCAAGCCTGAAGAAGCAGGTTACTTTTTTGATAAAGAGCTAGCTAAAATGTTAGGCTTTGCAACTGCCAATCATAGATTTAGAGTTACACCAGACAAAACTACTTATGAGGGGGAAAGTCCGCTCGATCTTGCATTACATTCATTACTCTATGTTCATTTGGATGAGCTGAGCACTGATGAAAACTTATATGATGGAAGACCCTCAACTGTTTTGAGAGCTCTTCCATCAGGGAAAGCTGCATATTGCGATTATGAAATTATACAATTCCCTAATTTACAGTTTAAAAGATTAGTTTGTGGGAGGCTCGGATCATTTAATATAAAAATTGCAGACAAAACAGGGAAAGTCGTGAAATGTCATAACCTGCACATTGTTTTAGAAATAAAATAATTAGTTGTTATAAAAAATAATGTCGCATGGACCAGAAGAGTCAGGAGTTACATTAGCGCCTGAGAGGTGTATAACTTTAGAATTAAAAGACCTTGCAGACGTTGAGGACTTTGAACAAAATGGTGAAATAGGCGCTTTGTATGGTTTTGAGTACAGCAAAGATGGTTATTATAAACGTAAAGAGGTTGGCGACAGCAAAACGTTTCCTAAACTAAACAACTGCGTAATGTAGAAACAAATAATGCAGGTCATTATGAATATAAAATAGTTCGAAAAACTGACAACAAATGGCACTTAGAACCACATTTAGAATGGACATAAAATTTGAATTCATAAGCCCATTTACATTTTTTAGCCATCAAAAAAGTTTCAGAAAAGCATTCAACTCTGGCCCTTTACATGTAAGTCTTATGCCAGAGGACAATAGTCGGAAAGAGATTGAAATAAAGCCGTATGGGAATAAACAGTACATCCTCCACAGAAGAGAATCGGTTTTGAAAGATGCTTCTACAAAATTACAGTTCATTCCACAAATGAAATTAGGAGACACGTTCACAATGATATTTGAAATTTCTGTCTTAAAAGATGAGGAGAGGGATGGGGTTGTGGGCGTTAGTGACGTCCTTTTAAAAGGAATTCTAATTAGCTGGCAAAACTTAGACGTTGACCGTCTTAAAGTTACCATCGTCGTTCTTCACAATGGTGAGGATATTAAGGTCATAACAACAAGCAACAAAATCAATATTAGTCTAAATAGAAGCAATCTCAGAGAACTGACTTGGATTAATCTTACACATTTAGATCTTATAGGATTTTATTATACTGAACAAGTGTTGACAGAGAGTATGATAAAAACAATAACTGGATTAGATTAAATTCTGTTATAAAACTATGGAGCAGACGACTTTGGTGTCAATGCCGATGTTAAACTTTATGACAAAAACTCCTCATTGTTCATTGATTTGTGGACAGATTGGTTGTGGAAAAACTATATTTATCCTCGACCTATTACAAACAGTTTATCGTTATAATTTTGATCATATAGTAATTTTCTGCCCAACACTTAAATGGAACAAAGCATATAATGATAGAAGGTTTATATGGACGGATGATGACATATATTTAATTGATCCTAGCAATAAACTGAGTGAGTGTTTAGAACAGTTTTATAGACTGTTTGAAGGAACACAGACACTATTTATTATAGATGACTGTTCGGCAGAAAGAGACATAGTTAAAAAAAGAAACACTTTGTCAAAACTGGCTTTCAGTGGAAGACATGCTGGGATAAGTGTGTGGATTTTATGTAAAAAATATAACACGGTTTTAAAAGACTTTAGAGAACAATTAAAGACTGTAGTTTTATTTCACATGAAAGACAGAGACGCATTTGATGAATGTATGCGTGAAAATGATGTTATTGAAAATGATCAGGAAAAACACAGGATTAAACAAAAATTAAAATCTCAAAAGTTTAGTAAATTAGTATTGAAAACGGATAACCCTACACAGTATGCATGTTTGTAGGGTTTACTAGGAGAGAACTATAAAATGCGGGGTCCAGGGTCGGCCGCCCGAAACTGGTTGAGGGCGGGTGAGCTGGACCCCGCATTTTATAGTTCTCTCATGCAGAGACCCAAGCATGTGCTCTATGGCGCCTGAACGCTGTCCGCGGACTGATTCAGTTTTACCTGGGGTGACCGTCGTCTACAGAACTGACAGTGAATACCAGTGACATTTTCTCGTTCTCGAATTCGTCATGTAAAGTGAAAGAAAAGGACATTGCTGTGTTTTCCATGTTAATGAAATCGAAATTGAGTCGCCTTTTGTTGTTGTCCATCGCGTCGATTTACTTAATGGGTTTTACAGCCTATTCGTTCGTTCGTCCAAACATCAAAGCAATATGCCTATAGACGAGATAATTTCTACATTCACAAACATAAGCACACACAAACACACACACACACACACACACACACACACACACACGCGCGCACACACACACACACACACACACACACATCGAAAGGATGCTTCAAAGTGCATATTCCAGGATACCATGACTCTCTTAAATTTTGTACGAATTCTTATGTTAAGCCCTGTTGGCTCAATCCTGTAATTGCTGTTTCATGATCTTGTTTCGTACAGTTTGTTTTTACTTTTGATGTCTTTTTTTTATTTATTTTTTTTAATTCTTACTTAGAGTTTCTCCTCATCACACATACACGCACACACGCACACGCACGCACGCGGGCGCGCACTCACGTACGCACGCTGCATGCACACACGTACGCACGCTGCATGCACACACTCAAACACACACACACACACACACACACACACACACACACACACACACACACACACACACACACACACACACACACACACACACACACACACACACACACACACACACACACACCTTGTCTAATATCACATTTAGTGAAAAGACGTTAAATTGAAGAACAACACACACACACACACACACACACACACACACACACACACACACACACACACACACACACACACACACACACACACACACACACACACACACACACACACACACACACACACACACACACACACACACACTAAGAGCTCATATATACTGGTATTCAGAAACATCAATTCTGTGTGATTACATGTATATCCAATACATGGTAATCAAGGATCATTAAAGTATGGAACTGGCTGACATATTACTCGTAAGAGTCGAACAGCTTATGAGTGTATATGAATTGGGGAAGGGGAGAAGAGGGAGGAAGAGAGTGGGTGGGGGAATGAAAAAGCCTTGCTCTACATGTAAATTAGACGCCGAACCATACTGATATGGTTTTTGCCTAGAATAAGATTTTAACATTTCAAAAAAAATTTCAAATTGGAGAAAGAAAAAAAAAGAAAAAAAAACCTGTTAGGGGGAAGGGAGGCAGTGACGAGGGGGTGGGGCGGTGGAAGAGTTAAAAATATCTTCCAAGTGAATGAGATTTAATAAGATAAACAGCCAACATTGCCAGATTCCAACCGTTCTCATAACTGGGATTGAAAACACTAGACATAGTCAGAGGAAGCTTGAAGGACTTCATCTTATCATGAAGAGGCTGAAAGTGATTTTTTGTACTATACTACGCACAAAAAGTTAAGGATGGGTATGTGGAAACAGGTACATAATAAACTCAGTTCGCTACTGTTATTAAATTCTTAGTCCAGCCAAATTGTCATGAATTCTTGTTCAGCTGTAAGTGGGCGATGTTGTGTTAGTGCGAAAATTGCACGGGATTCTCTACTACTGAGCTGGGCCGCAAACGGAAAAGCGGAAACTTGCGAAAAATGACCTTGTATTGGACGTTTCTGCCTGAACACATTGCACTTGCCAGATGGAAAAACCATTATGCACGTGCAAGCACTGCTGTTTATGTGTGAGATGCTGTCGCTCGCTTGGCTTTATAAGAAGACATTCCACCAGTAGTAGGCCTGATCTGACAATGCCTCCACGACGAAAATTAAGCGAGTTGGATAGGGGACGAGCTGTTGCATGGTTCCAAGATGGTGTTCCCAAGCGAGAAGTTGCCAGGCGACTTCATGTGTCCATCTCGGTCATTGTCCGACCGATTCAACGCTTCACAGCCACTGGGATTGTCCATGAAACACGCAGATCTGGTCGACCGAAGAAGACAACCCCACGTGACGATCGTCTCATTGAACGACAAGCCCTGCAGACAAGAACAGCCTCTTCCAGCATCATTCAAAGGCAGTTCAGGGTGGCTACTAACATCAACATCAGCCAGCAGACTATACGGAACCGCCTACATGGGTTTAATCTCCGTTCTCGTCGCCCAGCAGTACGGCCACGCTTAACTCCAGCCCATAGGGCAGCACGCCGCACCTTCTGCGCACGTCATGTGAGGTGGACACGTCAGCAATGGTCCCAGGTCCTGTTCAGTGATGAATCACGCTTCACCCTTCACCACAACGACAGCCGACTGAGGGTCTGGAGGCGCCCAGGGCAACGCTTTATTGACGCCACTATCCAAGAAAAGGTGGCCTTTGGTGGAGGTTCTGTAATGGTCTGGGGGGCCTTCAGCCTTCACCACAGAACACCCTTGTATCATGTACAGGGTAACATGACTGGCATGCGATACCGGGATGAGATCCTTCGACCGCTGGCTGTGCCTACACTGCAGCAGATGGGACCGAGGGCTGTCTACCAGGATGACAACGCTCGCCCCCACAGGGCAAGGGTGGTCAACGACTTCCTGCAGCAGTCTGGAGTCAACAGAATGGAGTGGCCAGCATGCAGTCCCGATCTCAACCCGATTGAGAACCTCTGAGATGAGCTGGATTGCAAAGTGAGGAGCCACCTCCCTCCCAGGGATGCCCAACACCTCTACCAGAGGCTGCAGGCTGAGTGGCAGGTGCTTCCACAGAGGATCTTCACCAACCTGGTCAACTCGATCAGGACTCGCTGCATCGAGTGCCAGAACAGCGATGGTGGTTACACGCATTACTGAGCTTTTGGGGGCATCAGTATGCCCTGTCTTGTGATTTCAATGACTTTGGGAAATCAAATTTGGATACGTACCCACTTTAATCAAATGTACAAACCAAACGATTGCTCGAGATTGAAGGCAATTGTGTATCGTTATCACTAAAGAATGGCATTAAATGTTGGCCAAACTTCAACGCATTGACTTTCTTATTTTGACAGTTATGCATGTTTGTGAAAGTGATCCTTAACTTTTTTGTGTGTAGCTTAGTACAGTCAAATGAAAAATGAGGGATATCGAGAGTCTGACCACATGCACAAGCAGGTGCCGGTTTTAAATACCTACATAACCAACCATTAACCCGCAGCCTATGTACAAGGTTACGATTTGGGATTGGCCCTGGAGGATTACAACATTTGCTTGTTGGTTTAGTCATATCCCATCTGTGCTTCCGAGCTGAGTCTTCAAGGTACTGATTCTGTCTTATGTTCCAGATTGAACTTGTCAGAATGTGGATAGCTTCAGATGAAGAAAGAAGGATATCACAATTCAAAACATCAGATTTATTTCTTGCAGCTTCCTTTGCATAAAAGTCAGCTAAATCATTGCCACGTAAACTATAGTGTCCTGGGACCCATAACAAAGTTACATTGATACCCCGGGTTATTAGCTGATGAATGAGAAATAAGATCTCACACACCAAGTCTGAACGACTAGATTTTGATTGACAATGTAGAGCCGTAAGCGCTGATTTTGAGTCCGATAGTACAGGGTCGAACTTTAATTAAGGACCACGTATACACAGTCTCACAAAACATAGAAAGAAAAACGACAAACGACAGAAACTTTATAAATGTTTAATTTCATTATCAGTGAACAACATTTTGTCACTTTCATCGAAAAAAAATCATTTTTTTCTGATTAGACAGGGGAGCCTGAATGAGACTACCCCCCAAAATGACATTCACAAAAAGAGTGTTTCTTTACAGTCTGATCAAAACCGAGTGTGCCCCCCTCGTGCTGCCACACAATCCACACAGCGCTGCCTCATGGTGTTGACTGTTCTTGTAATGAGTGCCGGGGGGAGGTTTGCACACTCCTGCTGCAGGTAGTGCAGCAGCTCCTGTCGATTTGCCGGAACAGGGTGATTTTCTTGAACTCTCCTCCCAAGCTCGCCCCAGATGTTCGCAATAGGGTTCATGTCCGGGCTGTTTGCCGGCCATGGCATCCTGGTGATGCCAACTTGCACCACAAAAGTGTTCACGGCTCGACAACGATGTGGGGTAGCATTATCGTCCATGAACACAGCCTGAGCCCCAATCTGCTGGAGTGCTGGGACAACCAAAGGCCGTAAAATCTCCTGCAGGTAGCATTGGCCGTTCAGGTTGCCATCCACATGGTACAGGGGAGTCTTGTGGTGACTGCTGATGCCCCCCCCCCCTACCATGACGGAGCCACCACCAAAAGCGACGACCTCCTGGATGTCGTCATCTGCCAGCTGCTCCCTGGGACGCCGCCACACCCGAATCCGTCCATCTCGTGGCTTCAACTGGAACTTGGACTCATCGGTGAAAATCACCATCCGCCACTGAGCCCGAGTCCATGTTCGATGAGCTGTGCACCAGGCCAGGCGACGTGCCCGGTGGGCCGCAGTCAGTTTTGGTTTCCGGACTGGGGGCCTTGCTCGAAGGTTGGCAGCATTGAGGCGCCGCCGTATGGTCATCTCACACTGCTGTGTTAGTGGCAGCTTGGAGCCGACGCCTGATGGTGTTGGAGGTGGTGGTCCTGGTCCGAAGAGCATGTCTGCGGATGAACCTGTCATCTCTTGCAGTGGTCTTCTTTGGCTGGCCTGGACGGGGTCTCTCTTTGACAGTTCCAGTGGCTTGAAAACGTTCTCTCAGCCGAATGATGACGGAGTGGGACACTTGTAGTCTTCTGGCCACTTCTCGAACGCCAACTCGATCCTGCAGCCATGCAATCGCCCGGGTCCGGTCAAAATCAGACAGCTTGCGTCTTGGAAGCATTTTTGTGTTATGAAGAACTATGCACGTTGGGCTGCTTTTATGGGCATTCCAGTCAGTAAAATGCTGTGCAATGCATTGGTTTTTGCACGTGCAATTGGAATTTCAGTGCAAAACCGTTTGAAGCAGTGTTCACTCTTGCTTAAAAAACAAGCAATTTTGACAACAATCTGCAACTTTCAACCCCCCCTATGCATGCCGCACGTGACAATAAGACAGGTTTCGCAAGCTTTGCGGAATACTCTGTTAACCTCTTAAACCTTTCCCAGTCGAATTCTTCGAAAAAATGCATTGCTTGTATTTTTGGCCAATTTAAAAAGAAAGGGCCTTTTTTCGGGGTTGTCCTTAATTAAAGTTCGACCCTGTATAAGTATTTGTCTATGTATAACAGGCATGTCAAGTATAAAATCTAGTGCTTTCAAAATGGCAAATAACTCTGCTGTAAATATAGAACATCCTTTCGTAATATGGTATTTCTTTCTAATGCTAAGCGCTGGTATTACAAAGGAAGCCCCAACATCGGAAGAATCTAAAACAGAACCATCCGTGAAAATGTGTAGATAGGAATCGTATTTCCTATCTATCAAGTCTTTGGCATAGGATGATAGTAACAGAGGATCATCTTTTTTTTATTAAGATCTCCATAAGTGTAAATGATTTCAGCCTGCTCTGACAACCATGAAGGGTATGAACAACATGGAACCTCGGCAATACCATCAAGAGACAGGTTACAGTTCTGAAATAATGGGGAAACATAATCACCTAGGGACATGTACACCGATTTGTTACGGATCTCTCTTGAAACATACGTACTTCCATCCAGTTCAGTCATTACTGAATTTGGAATGGTTCTAGCTCTCACTGTAAAATTACAGGCGCAACTTACCCTGTGTTCATTTAAGGGTAACACACCAGCCTCCTTGTACGTCAAATCAATTGAAGCCCATCGGGGAAGTCCTAATGCAATTTTAAAGGCTAACGAGTCAATACTGGTTAGCTTGTGTAAATCTGTCTTTTCAGCTGTAAAAAAAACTTCTTGGCCATACGACAGAATTGAACGAACTAGCCCTGAGGCGACATAGACGAGATTAGATCCCCAGTTAATCAGAGGTATAGCAGATAGAACACGTAATAAACCAATTTTTTTCCTAGCCTTTTCTACAAGGTAATTGATATGTTTACTCCAAAAATGTTTATAGTAGAAGATTACACCTAGAAACTTAACTTGTTTGCTTGGGTATATTAAATTATTATCTACCTTTATAGAGACAGCTTATCTGCCTTCAAACGCAATTGTTTTCTTTGTAAAGACAACAAAAACCGTTTTGTGAGCAGATAAACCGAACCCATTTGATTTCATGTAATGAAAAATATTGTCAACTATTTCCTGATACTGTTCAATGATTTTCATTCTACACACACACACACACACACACACACACACACACACACACACACACACACACACACACACACACACACACACACACACACACACACACACACACACACACACACACACACACACACACACACACACACACACACACACACACACACACACACACACACACACAACACCACACACACACACACACACACACACACACACACACATACACACACACATTTCTGTCTCACTCGTGTTTCTTTTTGTACTCCAAGTTCTTAAAGAACAGGGAGTACTTTAGAATGGGAACGAAGAAATGGTGTGTGTGTGTGTGTGTGTGTGTGTGTGTGTGTGTGTGTGTGTGTGTGTGTGTGTGTGTGTGTGTGTGTGTGTGTGTGTGTGTGTGTGTGTGTGTGTGTGTGTGTGTGTGTGTGTGTGTCTGTCTGTCTGTCTGTCGGTCTGTCTGTCTGTGTGGTCCATGGTCAAAATGTGTTCCACTCGCTCCAGACAAAACTACTGGGTCGATCATTCTGAAAATTTGTAGGAGAGAACGGGAAATGCCGAGTCTGGCTCAACAGCTCTCAACCAGTTTCGAGCTGTTGAGCCAGACTAGGCATTTCCCCGTTCTCTAACTAGTAAACCCTACAAACAATCATACTGTGTAGGATTATCCGTTTTCAATACTAATTTACTAAACTTTTCAGATTTTAGTTTTTGCTTAATCCTGTGTTTTTCCTGATCATTTTCAATAACATCATTTTCATGCATACATGCATCAAATGCGTCTCTGTCTTTCATGTGAAATAAAACTACAGTCTTTAACTGTTCTCTAAAGTCTTTTAAAACCGTGTTATATTTTTGACATTAAATCCACACACTTATTCCAGCATGCCTTCCACTGAAAGCTAGTTTTGACAAAGTATTTCTTTTTTAACTATGTCTCTTTCTGCTGAACAGTCATCTATAATAAATAGTGTCTGTGTTCCTTCAAACAGTCTATAAAACTGTTCTAAACACTCACTCAGTTTATTGCTAGGATCAACTAAATATATTTCATCTTCTGTCCATATAAACCTTCTATCATGATATGCTTTGTTCCATTTAAGTGTTGGACAGAAAATCACAATATGATCAAAATTATACCGATAAACTGTTTGTAATAGGTCTAGGACAAATATTGTTTTTTCCACAACCAGTTTGTCCACAAGTCAATGAACAATGAGGAGTTTTTGGCATAAAGTTTAACTGCTCCATATTTTTATAACAGAATTTAATTTAATCCAGTTATTATATTTATCATACTCTCTGTCAAAACTTGTTCAGTATAATAAAACCCTATAAGGCCTAAATGTGTAAGATTAATCCAATTCAGTTCTGTAAGATTGTTTCTATTTAGACTAATATTGATTTTTTTGCTTGTTGTTATGACCTTAATATCCTCGCCATTGTGAAGAATGACGACGGTAACTTTAAGTTTTTCAATATCTAAGTTTTGCCAGCTAATTAGAATTCCTTTTAAAAGGACGTCACTAACGCCCACAACCCCATCCTCTTCTCATCTTTTAAGACAGAAATTTCAAATATCATTTTGAACGTGTCTCCTAATTTCATTTGTGGAATGAACTGTAATTTTGTAGAAGCTTCCTTTAAAACCGTTTCTCTTCTGTGGAGGATGTACTGTTTATTCCCATACGGCGTTATTTCAATCTCTTTCCGACTATTGTCCTCTGGCATAAGACTTACATGTAAAGGGCCAGAGTTGAGTGCTTTTCTGAAACTTTTTTGGCGGTCAAAAAATGTAAATGGGCTTATGAATTCAAATTTTATGTCCCATTCTAAATATGGTTCTAAATGCCATTTGCTGTCAGGTTTTCGAACTATTCTATATTCATACTGGCCAGCATTATTTGCTTCTACATTGCGCAGTTGTTCTAGTTTAGGAAACCTTTTGTTGTCGGCAACCTCTTTACGTTTATAATCACCATCTTTAGTGTACTCAAAACCATACAAAGCGCCTATCTCACCGTTCTGTTCAAAGTCCGCAACGTCTGCAAGGTCTTTTAATTCTAAAGTTATACACCTTACAGGCGCTAATGTAACTCCTGATTCTTCTGGCCCATGCGACATTTTTTAGAACAACTAATTATTTTATTTCCAAAACAATGTGTAGGTTATCACATTTCACAACTTTTCCTGCTTTGTCTGCGATTTTTATATTAAATGATCCGACCCTCCCACAAACTAATCTTTTAAACTGTAAATTAGGGAACTGTATAATTTCATAATCGCAATATGCAGCTTTCCCAGATGGAAGAGCTCTTAAAACAGTTGAGGGCCTTCCATCATATAAGTTTTCATCAGTGCTTAGCTCGTCTAAATGAACATAGAGTAATGAATGTAATGCAAGATCGAGCGGATTTTCTCCCTCATAAGTAGTTTTGTCAGGTGTAACTCTAAATCTATGATTGTCAGCTGCAAAGCCTAACATTTTAGCGAGCTCTTTATCAAAATAGTAACCTACTTCTTCTTCAGGCTTGAAGGACAACATTGTTTTCAGATTCGCATTGTTAAGTTTGAGAGTTATGTCAAAGTTACTCATTGCTTCTTTTAGTGAGCAAAACCCGTAATAACCATCAGGTATGGTTAACTGGCTAACTAATTTTCCTGCATTATTATTTTTTTTAATCTTATTATTCTCCTTGGATTCGCTTATATTAAACCATACAACTTTGTAAAAAATTTCATGGAGTGCGACTGTTTTGGTTCCGCATTCGTTATCAATAGCATGTTCTAAAAACGAAGGACGGTCTTGAGTTGTTATTGTTACAAACATTTTTTAAACAAATTAAAAATGATTCCATTCAAATATACTGATGCAAATTATTCTGCTGGGCCGCACTACAATCTTAAAACATAACAACTGATACTCTTAACATTTCTGTGACTCAGTCTGACGCCTTTCAAGTAAAGGTTAGTACTCCATTGAAGAGCTATCTTAACCCTCCTATTAAAAACGACAACATCCCGAAAGTGTGGTTTAGTCATCCGATGCAGTTTTATCAGAACCAGTTAAACTTTGCTGTGTTTTGTGCATCAACTGGGTGTGGAGTGTCGTATGCCGATCATTTAAATCACCCTGATCCTTTGGTGAGGTCAGTGTATAGATTTCATTTCTATTACACCTTCAGGCGTATTTTGACTGAACTGCAAGCTCCATTGCCAAATGACAAACCGTTTAATCCATTCAGCAACAGAATAGACATGAAGGCTTTTGAAAGGATCTGTAACGAATTCAATATTAAGGTCAAGACAGACTTAAGACAAAAGTTGGATCTTAATCATGGCTTAGGCACCCCTTATTTTTGGGGCGTGCACAGAAAGTATAACTATGACTGGAATCCTCCTTACACATCTTTCTCTTCAGGCACAGCTGTTCACCTCGGGTCCATAGAGCAAGAGCATAAAACAGCATGGACAACATTTATATTAGACGCTTCTAAGGCCTAACTAGAGCGGGAATAGAACGAATAAACGACTCTATTCGTACTTACGTTTGGTGTTTGCTAGGTTCGCAAGCACAAACGAAATCGAGCATAACTGATCCTTCTACTGGTTTTGATGCACAAAAACAATACTTAGCAAATTTAGAGGACGCCATTAATTCTACAGTTGATTTACCTTCAAGTATAAAAAGGTACCAAAATGTTTTACAATTTGCAAGATCGAAAGTAGACTTTGCTGTTGGCACTGGTTTATACATGCTGCCTTCTGACCTCAGACTCCAGATAGGAACAATAATAAACTACAATAATGAAATCCTTGTGGCAGGCAATGAACAGAAGGTCGGAAAAAAACGACATAAATTCTGAGCCAGTAATATTGCAAGCAGTAAAAAAGCAAGATGACCCCCCAAGAATAAGTCATCCAATCCCCGCGGCCCAAAGCCTAAAAACCGTTGAAGTCAAAAAAAATAATGACCATGAATATGAAAAGACAGCACTTGTTTTTGGATTAACTGGCCTAGGATTACTCCTTCTTTATTTTACTAAACATTAACCCAACTATTAAGAGAACTAATGCCCATAAGTGCTCGGCCATAAAGCCAACTACTTTGCTTGCAGTAGACAAAAGCCAGCTAACAACACTCCCTAATATTCCGGGTAAAGAGTCCATGGCTTTACTGGCTAATTTTTTTAATAAACCCGCAAGATGATCAAGCTGTTTCTTTACCCATGATTTATCAGGTGGTGATGGAGGTGATGGCGGTGGAGGCACTGACCCGGAACCACCGCTGCCTGTAATAGCCAACACCAGTGTACTTATTGCAAAACCTAAGGCCGTTATAACGCTTGCTAATGTGACTCCTTGCTCTCTAAAGAGTGTTCGTATTCGTTCTGCTAGTGTCGTGTCTTCATATAAAATTCTTTCGATAGTTTCTCTTATTCTGCTAAATTGAGTTCGTAATTGTTCTCGGTTAGAAGACAACATTTCTAGTCTTGCTGATCTTTCTTCTTCAAGATCTTTTAGTCTTTTGGTTATTCTTTCTTTAATATCAGGCCCTAAGTTGGCGTCATCAGCCTCAACGAGTTTTTCTTTTTCTCTTTTTATATGCTCATCTAGTTCAGTCAGTTTTGCTGAATTGTTTATTAATTCGCCTCTGAAAGTTCTTAAAGTACGATCAAGGGCTAATAATTCTCTCATAGGTAGCGGCGGATCGTAAATAGTATTTAATGCTGTTTCTTCTGAACTGGTTTCTGCTTCTATTGCATTTATTAATTCGTCTGCTGATTGATTTAATTCTTTAAGTTCCATGTTTTGCATTTGGTTATCTGTCGGGAGTTTTTGTTGTATGTTTTGAAGTTTAGAAACTGCCTCCCCCCTTAATTTCGGTCTAACAATGCCAAGGCGATTTCGATCGCCCACTTTAAGTCTTTGTTTAATTGTACTTATGCCTACAAACTTTGATGGGTCTCGTTTATCTGTAAGCGGAACACGTTGTCCTTGATCGTTGTTCACATACAAATGGCCGCCTTTTACTTCAAAATCATCAGGGGCTATAAATTCGGGAGGTTCTAGGCCTAAACTTCTGTAAAATGATATGACCTTAGGTTCTGTTAATTCATGCCACATTGAGGCCGTTGAGCGATGCTGTATCAAAGGAGCCATTTTACTCATGTCGTCTCCAGGATCAGGAACATCATAATCTTCTTCGACTTGAATTCCTGCCATGTTTTTAAATAATATAACTTTTTATTTTGTTTTATAAAAATGTGGCAAACATATGGTTCAATTCTTGACCCGCATAGAAGACTGAAAGAGCCCTTTGGCGTGAAGGGAAATAAACGGAATATTATTGTTCCAAATAATCCATCTACTATTGATGCAGATCAAATTCTTACTGTCAAATTTCCAGACCTAGGAGCAGATGAAGTGATTGTGCCAGGCTCTGCGCGACTTACCTTCAAAATAGAACTCGAATCAACAACAGACACAAACAGGACAGTTGTGCAGAATCTGGGACGGGCAATTGTTAAGAAAATTTCTATAAAACTTGAGGGGCAAGAAATATTTTCTTTACATAATGCAGACATATTTTTAACCTATTCTGATCTATGGCTAACCGAGAATGAAAGGAATGATCTTGCTTTTCAAGGAATCGAAAATAATGAAGCACTAAAACACAGAATAGGCGCCGCAGATGCTAAAGACGGTAAAAAGTATGCAGCTGTAAGTTATGCGTATGGAAATCGCTTTTCCATCCCCTTGGATTTTGAGTTGTTAAGTGCGCATGCGCCATACTTTCAAGGAGCATTAAAAGACAGATTGTCATATGAACTAACTTTTAATGAATACAAACGGGTTATTAAATCTGAAGACACCGAAGCAAAGTACAGCATTTCTGACATCGCGCTAGAGTTTGTCATTGTTAGTAACCTTCACTTAGCAAGGCTGATTGAGCAACAATATCAGTCAAAATTAGCAATATATTACGAAAGAGTGATTCACCATTCTACACATCCTAAAAGCAAGGCAGACCCTATATGGAATTTTAGTTGTAGTGTCTCAGCAAGATCACTCAAAGGTATTTTATTGTTGTGCGAAGATGAAGAACCATTTAAAAGACAAACTGAAAAGTTTATTAATCCTAAAATATCGAAAGTGCAATGTACAATTGAGGGTAGTCCTAACCAAATCTACGCTAGCGGGCTTAAACCTTATCAGCATTTTGATGAAATAAGAAAATTGTTCGGAGGCGGGAGGCATAGAAGTCCAACAGTAGACCTTGTGTCTAAAGATCTACACCTTCACAGTGTTAGACTTGATGAATATTTAACAGCGAAATACGGTTTATGGATTGACCTAAGGTCAACAGAGGATAATCAGTTGCATGGAAGTGGGAGAGCTGTTAAAGACATAATAAACATTCAAATTGACAAAGAAAAAGATGACGATAAACCGCTTAATGTACATTTGTTTTTAATATATGATGCGCAGCTGATTATTCAAGATAACAGATTAAAAGATATACAATACTAAATTATTTTATTTATTTTTAAAAAGCATGTCTGTTCAGGTTTGTCCAAATGTGCCTACAGAGTCGCCTAAAGAAGAGATAGTAGAAACCCCTAACATAAAAACCTTCAGATTAACCAACATTACACAAATGCAACAAAAACTAGAGCAGGACCTTTCAAAATACAGCAAAACCAAACGAAGGTATTCTGCTGCCTGTAATGCTGTTACATATGTTAATACTGGAGCATCAACTGTAAGTGCTCTATCAGCAGGGACAAGTGTTGGTCTCTTTGCAACAGGTGTTGGTGCACCCGCAGCTTTACCTCTAGGTGGCTTGTCTTTAGCTCTTGGCCTGTGTTCATTAGCTGTAAGTGCTGCTAGCAAAAAAATAAAAACTAAACTCCAAAAGCACACAGCTATGGTTCAACTAATAACAGCTAAACTTAGTTCGTTCAAACTGACAATAAATAAAGCACTAGTTGACTCAAACATCACGGATGAAGAATTTTGTCGTTTACAGGCCGATTTTGATGACTATAAAAGACAAAAGTTTGATCTTCAAAAAAAGGCAAGGGCAAGTTTTTCTCAACAGCCAGACACCGAGCAGATAAAAAAGGAATGTTTAAAAAAAGTAAACGAGACATTAAACTCTGTTCTAAACAGCTCACAGTAACAACATCAAAGGGCGTTTATACTTTAGTTTATGAGTCCAAGCACAAAAAGACCGTTGATATTGATTCTGATTAAGTATTTTTTTTAATTTAAAAAAAAGTTTGAGTTAGAAAAGAAAGCTCAACATGGATAAGATACATGAAGGACCAGACGAATTGTTTGACGGAATGCTTAAGGGAGAGCGTTTGTCAAAAGCTTTAAACGATATTGATCTAGAAGTCATTGATCCAACAAACGTACAGGCAAGTGTTGTGCATGCTATTTCTCAAGTTCCAGGTAAACTAACAATAGACCCGCCAGTTAAAGTAATGTTAGCTGTTTTAATCGACTATATAACAATAAATGAAGAAAATCTAGAAGTCTGGGTCTCAACTAAACAACAGGTTATTCTTTCTCATAATGACTTAACACCTGGTTGGGCAGACCAACTGCTTACACAGTTTGATGTGGCCGCTGAAGAAGCCAAAATGAGAGGCTCTGGTTGGTCAGAGGGCGAAGTCTTAGAGATCAGATTAAAACAGGCTAAGTATGAGCCGATCGTAGGCAAGTCTTACATTCCACTACCTCCAGCATTAGTCGCAAAAAGAGCAGTTCTAAACATAAAGAATTCGGACAACAAATGTTTTATGTGATGTGTTCTTGCAAGGCTGCATTACGTCCGCAAAAACGCACAGAGAGTGTCTAACTATGAACCTTACATCAATGATCTTAACTTTAGTGGAATATCCTTTCCTGTTAGCGTGGACAAAATTGATCAGTTTGAAGAACAAAACAAACCAATAACTGTTAATATCTACTCATTGTCTGAGGAAACAAATTTGGTGCCTATTAGAGTGTCTAAAGACAGCCCCACAATAGGCGATCCGGCCAAAAGTCATGTGGACTTACTCCTAATGTCTTCGCCAACAGGGTTGCCTCAAAATTACACATTGATACGCACAATGAGTAGATTATTAGTGCATACTTCAAAACATGGTCATAAACAAGAATTCTGTAGAAAATGTTTAACAAGAATTCCATCTGCTCCAGCCGCGCTTGAACATATAAAACGTTGTAAAAGTTCTGTAGACTGTAATACAGAACTAATTACGCCCCCACCTGGATCTAAAGTTAGTTTTAAGAACCGGAAACGGCTTCAAACAAGTCCATACGTAGTTTACGCAGACTTCGAGTCGCTTATTGTTCCTTATGAGGGGCCAACCCCACAGAAACTTCCGAAAACAGTCTTAATGAGTAATCATCAGATTTGTTCATTTGCCTTCATTATTGTCAGGTCGGATGGCATTCATTCAAAGCCAGAATTATATAGAGGGCCTAATGCTGCAGAATACTTCTTAGAACGCATGCAGCAAGTGCGTAACGTCTGTTCTAATAATCTGAATCTCTCAGACATTATTATGACTCCTGAAGATCAACAACAGTATGACTCAGCCACACATTGTTGGATTTGCGGTTTAGAGCTAACGAGTGAAAATCCGACAGTAAGAGACCATGATCACATTAGCGGAAAGTTCAGAGGAGCAGCGCACAGCAACTGCAATCTTCAACTAAAGTTTGAACCAAAGACATGGAAGCTGCCCATCTTCTTTCATAACTTGCGAGGTTACGACTCTCATCTTATAATGCAAGCAGTAACCAGCGACTCCAGGGTGTCATGCATTGCACAGTCATCAGAAAAGTACATGTGTTTCACTTTAAATAACATGTCTTTTATGACTCTAAGGAACACCTGATGGGATCATTAGAGTCACTGGCTATGTCCTTAAAGTCCTGCCCAATAACAGAAGAATATTTCGACCCAACTTTTGTTAGAAAGGGCGTTTACCCTTATGAGTACATGAACAGTTGGCAAAGGTTTGATGAAGATACACTTCCACCTAAAGACGCGTTCTTTTCTAGTCTTAGAGGAAAGGTTATCAGTGATTCTGATTACCAGCATGCTCAAGAAGCATGGCAGAAGTTAGATTGTAAAACGATGGGAGACTATCATGATTCATACTTGATGGCTGACGTTTGTTTGTTGGCGGACGTCTTTGAAAATTATAGAAAGACCTGCATTAAACATTATAGCCTGGATCCCGCGCATTACATTTCTGCGCCCGGGATGAGTTGGGATGCTTTCTTAAAATTTACAGGAATACAGATTGATTTATTGTCAGATTTACCAATGGTTCAGATGATTGAAAGCGGATTGCGTGGAGGAATTAGTATGGCGTCGCATCATTACTGTAAAGCAAACAACAAATACTTGGACGACTATGATCCAAGTAAAAGGTATAACTATCTCATGTATTTAGATGCAAACAATCTGTATGGTTGGGCTATGAGTCAATCACTTCCATTACGCAACTTTAAAATGTACACAGGCGGTTTAGAAAACATTCAAAGATTTGTAGAACAACTGCATACTCTTACAGCTGATCGTAAAAGAGGTCTTATTCTGGAAGTTGACTTAGAATATCCTCATGAACTCCATGACCTACATAATGACTACCCATTAGCTGCAGAAAGTCTAAAGATGAATCCAAGAGAGCCGCCTAAACTTGTGCCTAATCTTCGCGGCAAAAAAATTATGTCTGTCATTACAGACTTCTACAATTTTATTTAAGACATGGTTTAAAGTTGAGAGCTGTTCATCGTATAATTGCTTTCGATCAAGAACAGTTCATGAAGCCATACATCATGAAGAACACTGATCTTAGAACTAAATCCACAGATGCTTCAGAAAAAGACTTTTTCAAGCTGATGAACAACAGCTGTTTTGGAAAGACTATGGAGAATCCGCACAAGTGCAAAGATGTCAGATTGGTCACCAGAGAGAACGAAGCAATTAAGCTGACTTCAAAACCTAAATATCAGGACTTTAGAAGATTTCATGATCAGCTTTTTGGCATAATGATGAAAAAAAAGACAGTCAAATTGGACAAACCTGTTTTTATTGGGTTTACTGTTTAGAATTATCAAAGCTTTTGATGTTAGAATTTCTTTATGACTACTTTAAACCCTTGTATCCAGAGTCCAGAGTACATTACACAGATACAGATAGTTTTGTTATAGATATCCCTACTGAAGACATCTATAAAGACATGGAAATAGAAGTAGCTAAAGGGCATGTGGGATGGTATGATACATCTGATTACCCTAAAGATTCGCCTTTACATTCAACTGTTAATAAGAAGGTTTTAGGAAAGATGAAGGATGAATTATCTGGAGGGGTGATTAAGGAGTTTATTGGTTTAAGGTCGAAAATGTACAGTATTTCGAGCCAGGAGAAAACCATAAAGAAAGCAAAAGGAATATCTCGCAGTGTTGTGCAGTCAAACATATCACATGACAACTACAAAGAAGCATTGTTTGACAATAAGACTTTTCAACATGACAACGTAAAACTACGATCTAATCTACATGAGATCAGCACAACTGTTGTAACAAAGAAGTCATTAGACAGAACAAACACAAAACGAGTATTTGTTAATCCAGAGTTTTCATATGCAATTGGGCACTGGAGAACGGCATAATTATATATCTTCTTCGCCCTCGGGTATATATTTTTCCTTAAATTTATCTAGAAAATCAATCATATCATCTTCCAATTCATCCAAATTTTTTCTCATGTTTGCTTGACGTGCTCGAATTTTTTTTTATTATTTCAAGATATTCTTTTTCCCCATTTTTGATAGTCAAAATTTGGGATTTTGGGCTGTAAGGGATCTGGATGCAGTGGCATGTGCCGATGAATCCTCGTAATTGTTTCTTTAACAGCAGAATACGTATCATATGATTCTCGTATTAATTCCTTAATAGCAGAACACGCATCATATGATTCTCGTATTAATTGCAAGTTCTCTTCATTTATCATTCTTGCTTCCGTTCCATGTTATTTCTTTTGGGCTTCCATTTTAAACTCAAATATATTTACGTAAATTAATTAAGCGGAACTGTGTCTGGCGGGATTATCTGCAGTTCTTCCTTCACAAAAGATCTTTGAGGAGCTGGTTGTTTTGTTGTGTCAGTTTCTCGTAAATAATACACGGGCAGATTCATTTTTACAATTCTTTTTATTTCATATGGATCAACACTCCAAACTGGATCGGTTGCCCTGATGCGAGTGTCCCCTTCTGCTTCCCCCGGTAAATAAAGGTACCTTACTTTCAATCCAAATGGTAATAGTTTGCCGGATGAACTGGCGTCTCCTTCAACAACATTTATTGTTTGTTTTTTGATTGCTTGTACTGGTTTTAGCCCTTTAAATTCTTCATTATTCATTGCGCGCAAAACTGAGGGCAGTCTTCTAACCCATTCTGTGTTGCGAGAATTGTCAATCAGCTCTCTGTGATACTGGTAGGAAAAAAGTCTTTCAGATAACTGTTTGTTAAAGTTTTCAACTAAAGCCTGTGATCTGTGAACCCCTGGAATGCCTCTTTTAATGGTAACTCTATGTTTTAACAATAATTGATTCACTTGACCTTTAAATTCTTTTCCATCATCGACTTGAATCATGCGAGGATAAGTTAAGGGGCCCTGTTGATATATCAGTTGTATGGCAACAGCAACAGCAGAAGCACTCTTTTGTGTTAATGGTTCCGCATCTTTGTATCTTGAAGCTATGTCAATGACTGTGAGTGCGTACTTAAATCTTTTTCATCTAATCGTATCATGGGGTAAATATAAAAGGTCCATTTGATGGGTGTCGTTCGGTTATTTATTCACAAAGTGCGGTCTTTGTATTCGTTTAGGCGCAGGTAAATAAATTTGCCAAATAGCTTGTTTAGATAACCATTCCTTTGCTGTTTGTTCACTGACTCCCGCTGCTTGGCTTAGCTTTTTTATTGCCGTGATTCCCTTCCAATATCCTTTTGGCGAATAATAGATTTTGTTCATTTTTATTCAGCCAATATTATGTGCAACAAAATACACAACGGTCATACCAAAGACAATAAATAATATTTCTTGCATCTTTTGTTTTTCTGATGGTTGATAAAAGTCACTGAATTTTTTTGGGGGGCAATGTCTCGATTGGTTTGCCTGTTACAAGATAATATTCTTTTATTGCTTGATCAACATCTTTAAATGTGTAAGCTGCATGTCCCTGTTTTTTCAGTTTGTCGTTAATAAAATCTAACTGCTCAATTCTCTGCTTTTCATACGCAGCTTGTGCTGCAGATAGTTGCTCCATAGCTTTGTTATGTCTTTTTCTCTCTTCATTAGTTTGTAGTTTACTAAATGCGTAATTACTTCCGCTAAAAGCAAGCGCATTAACCACAGCGCCGCCTATCATCATTACGAATGAAGCCATTTTTATAAATATATTTTTTATTTTACATATTTATACTGTCTGGAATTATTCCTTGCTTAACTAGAAAATCTTTCATAGCAAACGAAGCTGTAATGATAGCAATTAGCTTTGCTGAGTCTTCAAAGCCTAGCTTGCCAAGATCTGCTGGTTTAATTTTTAACAAGCTTTTACCAAGCATTGTGTATCCTATACTTAGACCACCAATAACAGCAGAATGGTATACAAGATTGGTAACAGTCTTTTCGGCGCTCATTTTTAAAAACAAAATAATAATTATATTTAGTAATAAAACATGAACACCGATGATCTACTAAACATTCCTGAACTTATGATTACAAATGACCAGGTTGACGACCAAGCTATTATGTCCAAAAAGGAAAGGCTGTATTCTTTAGCAGCATGTGGAAAAACAAAACAGTTCCTCGGAAATGAATTCAGCATAGAACAAATTCAACAGATGTCACCACAAGACATTGTAAAGTATCATAACAGGTATGAAGCGCAACTAGGATCAAGAATGGTAAAAAGTGTCGGAGAAACAGTTCTTAGCTTGTACACTAAACTAGTAGCCAGATTTGCGCCTATTGATTCTGAACAAGATTTTATGTATGATTTAACACAGGATCCAGTTTTAACAAAGTCATTAGAGTCTCTAGGCTGTGATCTATATTACAGATTTGGAACATTATTGTCACCGTAATCATGGGATTAATTACTTTTAATCATATAGATTTATTTCCCTTAAAAAATGACCGAGCCAGAAAATTCAGCAGAATCAGAAAACATTGAATCAGGTGGAGAAAGTGATCAGTAAAAAGCCTGGGGGCGTTGCAGCAGGAAAAAGATTAGCAGAGTGGAACAAACAAAAAAAATTAAAGTTACAAGCACAGAATGAAAAAGTGCCAGAGCCGCAGCCAATTGTTTCAATGCCAGCTATAAAAACACCAGAACAAGTTGATTCAAGGCCTACACCGCCAAAAGTCTTCATGAAATTTTCTTAAAGCAATTGTCATTTTTGGCGGCATTGCTGCTGGGGTGGTTATTACGGTTATAAAATATATAAACAAGACAGCAAAAACCAAAGCAGTCCAACCAATCTCTGCCACTAAATACAGAAGTCGAACACAAAAGCATGCCAGAACCGCCAACAACAAAAGATCATTTTGATCCATTTCAGATGCAATAATACTTTAAGAACTTAATAAATAATTATAAGTTAACTTGAATAAGAACTTGGCTGTACTTAAAGGATGACTTAGTTATGATCTTGAGGTGACTTAAGTTAAGTACTTGAGGTGACTTGATCAAGAACTTGATTAAGAACTTAGTGTGACTTGAGTAAGAACTTAATTAAAAACTTGAGTTGACTTGATTAAGAACTAGAGGTGACTTGATTAAAAACTTGACTAAGAACTTAGAGGTTACTTGATTAAGAACTTAGAACGACTTGATAGCGACTTGAATAAGAACCCATGGCGACTTGATGAAACGTAAAATAAAAACACAATCCATTGTTACATTCTTTTTGGGGAGACAACTCCTCTTCTCTTATTCTAAAGGGTTGCTTCCTTTGTGCGAACCCTTCAATTATTGGCTTACAAAATTGCAGAGCTGGGGCGTCGCATTTGTCGCTTTACTAGTAGGCGACCAGCCAACACAAATCAGTCCGTGTCAATTACACAAAATTACATAGCCAGGGCGGCGGCGCGTGCCAGTGATCTAAAAATCTAAGTTTAGCCCCCTAATAATAACCACCCCGCCCTCGAGTAATATTTTCACATTTTATGTATTAAAAGCAGCATTTTTATATTCAATCTAATAAAGAATTTAAAATAAATTTTATTAAAAAGTAGTAACTAAAAAGTAGGGTAAGATGCACTTTGTTAATTAGCTTTTAATTTTGTTTTACAAAAATAAAAAACAACTTTACACTAGGCAACTAGACACCATAGAATTGTAAAGCTTTCTATGTGTCGAGTATATATATAAATCTTAAAATAAATAACGTTGAGAATATGCCTGCGGTAGTTTTATATTCTTGTTTGTCATGGTACTGCAAAAGTCTAAATTTGGCCCTCTTCCCCGCCCTCAGTTGATCTCTTCCTATTTCGTGTCTTTGGTCACTGGCGTGGCTATGAACGCCCGTAAACCAATTTCGTGTGTATGGCTTTGGTCACTGGCGTGGCTATAAACGCCCGTAAACCAAAATCTGGAAGAGTCACTAAAAGGGGCTGAGGGGACTGCCCCAAATTAGAAAAATAGCGAGCAGGCAACCAAGTATAAAAGTATACTACTGTTGGAGGCATATTCTCAAAACCCTTCACATCTGGCCGTGTTATATGTGACCCTCTGGGTCTGGCTTGGGGCCCTAGGGCGCCATAGGGTCTCAAGTGAGATCCAGAGGTGATCAATAATGCGGCCAGATGCGAAGAGTTTTGCTTTTTTTTTTTTGAAAATGATTAGGAAAAACAAAGGATTAAGAAAAAACTAAAATCTGAAAAGTTTAGTAAATTAGTATTGAAAACGGATAATCCTACACAGTATGCTTGTTTGTAGGGTTTACTAGTTAGAGAACGGGGAAATGCCTAGTCTGGCTCAACAGCTCGAAACTGGTTGAGAGCTGTTGAGCCAGACTCGGCATTTCCCCGTTCTCTGTAGGATGATGCCCGACGTTTTAGTTTACTAACGGCTGTAATGGTCTGTAACGGTTTTTCTTCTTTATGGAATATCTTCGAAAGCACTTGGGCGATCTTTGTGAAAATTAACAGGTATGTTCATTGTGGGTCACGGATGATGCCCGATGTTTTAGTTTACCCGTTACAGCCGTTACTAACGGCTGTAACAGCCTGTAACGGTTTTTCTTCTTTTTAGAATATATTAAAAAGTACTCTGCCGATCTTCCTGAAAATTTGTAGAAATGTTCATCATGGGTCACTGATGATGCCCGATGTTTTAGTTTACCGTTACAGCCGTTACTAACGGCTGTAACGGACTGTAACGCTTTTTTTCTTTATGGAATATCTCAGAAAGTACTTGGCCGATCTTTGTGAAAATTAGCAGGTATGTTCATTATGGGTCTCGGATGATGCGCGATGTTTAGTTTACCCCGTTATAGCCGTTTCTAATGGCTGTAACGGCCTGTAACGCTTTTTCTTTTTTTATAGAATATCTCAGAAAGCACTTGGCCGATCTTTCTGAAAATTTGTAGGTATGTTCATCATAGGTCACGGATGATGCCCGATGTTTTAGTTTACCGTTAGAACCATTACTAACGGCTTTTACAGCCTGTAACGCTTTTTCTTCTTTATGGAATATCTCAGAAAGTACTTGGCTGATCTTTGTAAAAATGAGCAGG
>CM031627.1:46904237-46957624 GCA_018398815.1 Conus ventricosus
TTCAATAGCTGTTCACTTTTTCTTCTCAAACCCTAAGCTGATTGCATCTTTTCTATTTTTCTTCTGGGAAAGTGACCTTCATGTCCTTCGATTCCAAATAAAACCCCAAGAATTTTAATTTTTGTGTAGGTACTAGAACAGACTTATCAAAATGAACAGTAAATCCTAAGGATGTGAACATATTTAATATCTGTTCAATGTTTTCCTGGCCTTCTTTTTTTTACTAGCTCCCTGTAAATAGCTATTATCAATAAACGATGTTGATAGGAAGCCTTGGGATCTAAGATGGGCAAAAACAGCTTTGAACGATTTTGTGAAAACCCTTGGACAACGTGAAAGTCCATTTGGTAGGCAGGTGGAGGAAAACAGCTTTCCCCGCCATTCACATTTGATGGGTTTTTTTAAAGCTGATGCAACTGGTACCAAGTAATATGCATGTCTCAGATAAACTGATGCCACATAGCAGTCTCTATGCATCATGCTAATAGCAGATTGTAGATTATCCATCTTAAAATGTTATAGGAGACACAATCATTAAATCTTTTCAAATTCAAAATCAACCTGCATGTACCATCTGCTTTTGGAACAAGAAAAATTGGTGACACAATTTCACCTGATTCATGACAAGATGTTTCTATGGCTCCGATGGATAACATTTTTTTTCAATTTCTTTGTCTGCCTCATTCCATAGATTACCCTGTATTTGATTTGTTTTAAATATTTGGATCATCTTGTAATGGGGTGAATCTTGAAATGGTATTTCAGCTCCTTGTATCAAGGATAAAATGAAAGAACCACTAGTCATCTCTTTCCATTGGGAAACATATTCCTTTTATCTGCCTGCCTGAAAAGGTCTTTCACAGTCCTGATCTTTTACCTTTTCTGGTTTTGACTGCATGATGTTCAAGCCTGGGAGTTTTCTGGATGACGTGGATACCCCCCCCCCCCCCCCCTGTTGGTCTGCTACAGGATTGGTCTCTCATGCCTCTCGCTTGGCCCCAGCTGTAACCTCTTCCGCGTCCTCTCTCTTTCCACTCCCAGTTTTTTTTTTAGAGCGCATGTGGGAGTAGAATCTTTCTTTCTGTGTGTGACTCACATCCGCACCAATGTTGGTAGCAGAATCATTGGCTGCCAGCGATGCCTTCCGATCATTGCCAAACAACTGATCCGTGAATTCAATGGATTTTAGCTTTTTTCTGTTCATTCCTGGTGCATTAATTTTTTTTTTGCTTTTCTGTCCACGGACAGCTCATGTGAGGTATTTAAAAACAGTGGCATTGCGCCAGTGACATTCTCTAATATCTCTGTTGTCGTTTCATGCATTGCATTTTGGAGAGGTCCCCTCTTTGATGTGATGTGTCATCATCGGATGTGTCATCCTGATTTGCAGTATCATCACTGGCATCGTTCTGGATTCTGTCCTATCCCTGTGTAAATGTCTTGCAAAGGGATGCCAAGATACGTACATTTTGGGCCTTCATTTCTTCCCATTCCGCTTTAGGGATGGATACAATCTCGTGTCGAGACTTTTTGCGGCCTGATGAACTGTCGTGTCGAGAGGATGCTTCTTTTTCATTTTCACTCATTTCAAGTTCATCATCACAGAGCAATGCATCTCCCTCCATTTTTCTTCGCTCAACGCTAGCACCTGGCTTTTTCTTATCCTTAAGTATGTGTTTCGGCACTGTAAATCTTTAAAAAAAAAACAGTGTCAATGTATATACGAATGATACATGATGAAAAATACTATGTTTCAACCGGACTGACCAACCTGTGCCCCCAAGATGATTCCGATTTTCTAAAAACCTTTTGAGCGGAATCGTGGAAAAAAGTCAACATGGCGGCCGGGAGCATACACGATATGGCGGATCTGGGCATGCGCATCTCACATGTCACGTCGTTTCGGTAAACTATGAGAAATGGAATTCAACTACACAGTACATTGCAGAATCTTATTGCATACAACTGTACCAGTCCCGTAAATGAACCAGGCATTTCATGATGTACCGATACAGTTTCCTTTTCGTAACTGATGTTAGCAATTGTTGGTGGTTTGGTGCACTTGTCCTTGATTAAAAAACAACAACAACAACAACAACAACAACAACAACAACAACACAACAACAACAACAACAACAACAACAACAACCGTATATCTGATGCCTTACTTACTGCGATAACAGTTCAAGTTTAAAGAATGAATAAACCTTGGGCTACTGCAGAGATTCTTGACCATTGTGATAATACGTGAGAGCTATTAAAAAACACACACACAAAAAAAAAACAACAAAAAACGTATATCTGATGCTTTACTTACTGCGATAGCAGTTCAAGTTTAAAGAATGAATAAACCTTGGGCTACTGCAGAAATTCTTGACCATTGTGATAATACGTAAGAACTATATAAAAAAACACCAACAACAACAAAACTATATATGATGCCTTACTTACTGCGATAACAGTTCAAGTTTAAAGAATGAATAAACCTTGGGCTACTGCAGAGATTCTTGACCATTGTGATAATACGTGAGAGCTATATATATATATATGTATAATATATATATATATATATATATATATATATATATATATATATATATATATATATATATATATATATATATATATATATATTATATTGTTAAAAGGTAAGGTTTAAAACTATCTACAGCGCTGTTTCATGCGGATGCAATGAAATCTGGACCAAGAGCGCAAACAAGAATTCAACTTTTGATGTCACAATGGGATCGTATGATGGTGCCGAAACTTGCGAACTTGTCGGACTATTCATACTATCTAACATTAAAAAAAACCTTGGAGAACAAGTCGGACTGTACAGGGATGACGGCCTTGCTGCGCTGAACGACAACCCTAGAAACATTGAAAAAAAGAAAAAAGAACTGTGTAAAATCTTCCAAAACCAAAATCTAAAAATCACTATAGAAGCAAATAAAAAGATAGTGAACTACCTAGATACAACGTTTGACCTCAACCAGCACATATATAAACCATACAAAAAACCAAATGATACACCTGTCTATGTAAATATCAAAAGTAACCATCCACCTTCCATACTAAAAACAATACCCAGAGGCATAAATAAGAGATTATCTAACCTGTCATGCAATGAAACAGCATTCAATAACGCTGCAGCTGAATATCAAGAAGCGTTACACAAAAGTGGCTACAACTACAAACTACAATATGACCCAGATAATGACATGAGCAGACACAAGAAGAACAGGAAAAGAAGATCATATGGTACAACCCCCCATATGACGGAAGAGTAAAAACAAATATAGGGAAAGAATTCTTTAGAATCCTAACATCATCATTCCCAAAAGAGCACAAATTATCCAAGATATTCAACAAAAACAGCATCAAATTATCATACTCGTGTATGCCCAACCTTAAAAACATCATTGATTCAACCAACAAAATGAAAAGCAGTACAGAGAAAAACGAGGGTGATGAAAGGAAATCCTGCAACTGTATCAAGAAAGAACAGTGCCCCCTGAGCAACAAATGCCTCTACAACAGCATTGTGTACCAAGCCACTGTAAAATCAGAGAACGCAGAAGAAACATATATAGGTATCACTGAAAACCAATTTAAAACTAGATATGCAAACCACAAACAGTCATTTAACAAAGAAAGATACAAAAACCAAACAGAATTGAGTAAATACATCTGGAAGCTCAAAGAGAAAAAGATAGACTACAATATATCCTGGAAAATCATAGAAAGAGCAGCACCATACAACAACATTTCAAAAAGATGTAACCTATGCTCAACAGAAAAGTACATAATACTATGCAAACCACAACTGGCAACTTTAAATACTAGGATAGAAATGGTTAACAACTGCAGGCACAAGTGGAAATTCCTATCAGTGAACAAGAACCAAAAACACACGAAAAACACAGACAGCACGTGATGACAGACAACACAAGCAGTTATAAAACAACGGCAGCACAGACCCACCACATCCTGATGATTGCATCCGCATGAAACAGCGCTGTAGATAGTTTTAAACCTTACCTTTTAACAAATGTTGCTCCCAGTCCGGTTGAGCATTTTTTTAAAATCTCTGCTGGTATTTACTACCATTGTCTATATATATATATATATATATATATATATATATATATATATATATATATATATATATATATATATATATATATATATATATATATATATATTAGAAACGAAGGAAACCAGGCATCAAACACAGGTCAGCAGATTGCAACCAACAACAAAAAGGCGCGGAAAAAGAGAACAATAAGAATATGAATGAATTCATGAAAGACACAATAGATGAGCAATGCACAAGCACAGAGCACAGCTTGAATGAAAACCCTTAACAGAGAGTGCGCCAGATGGCTAAAGAGTTGATACCCAGTAAATAAAGAGGAGCCATTTAAATTCAAGACAAATCAGGGAAATGTCTTCTGTCGAACAATGTGTCCTATAGCTGTAGACGACGTAATGCTAAAACCTGTAGAACGATCAAATGGGTGGCGGCTAATTTGTGTTAAACTGTCCCTCAATCGACTCGTCCTCACAGTGAATACAGAAGTAGCAATGAAAATTGCTCCAAACAGAGAAGTCGGCTGGAGAAGACGGTAAACTAGCAGAGCTGATACAGGCTGGGTGAGAAAAAGATATTAAGGTCATGGACGTTAAAGTGAAAGGCAGATTCCATCCTCTCCTTCTGCTACCTTTAACATTGCCTGAAAAGAATCAAGTATTGATTAATTCTGGGATGCTCATCGAGTGTTTACTGAAACTAAGATGCAGGTGGTTTGAACGCACGACCATTAGCTCTGCAGGAAAACATTCAAATATTTTTGAGTGGAATATCTGGTTAATGTTTTGCCTTCAAAGAGTCATCCTCTTCGTCAGCTATGATGGTATCAGCTTACGACTGTAATCAGAATGGTTTGGAACATTGCATTGCAAGGATGGCCGGTCAAGCCGGTAGTTTGATAGTGAACGTTGTTGAAATTCCTTTCATTTTATCAAACGTTCAAAAAAGTGTAACCTGATATGGGAACAAATGGAACAGGAATACAAGTTGTTTTTATTACGTGTGCAAGGCAGCAATATGAAATTCAAGTTTGCTTCTTCTTTTTCTTCTTCTTCTTCTTCTTCTTCTTCTTCTTCTTCTTCTTCTTCTTCTTCTTCTTCTTCTTCTTCTTCTTCTTCTTCTTCTTCTTCTTCTTCTTCTTCTTCTTCTTCTTCTTCTTCTTCTTCTTTTTCTTCTTCTTCTTCTTCTTCTTCTTCTTCTTCTTCTTCTTCTTCTTCTTCTTCTTCTTCTTCTTCTTCTTCTTCTTCTTCTTCTTCTTCTTCTTCTTCTTCTTCTTCTTCTTCTTCTTCTTCTTCTTCTTCGTTGACTTAGTCTTTTACACGCTATTATACTACTTCCTAAACGTAGACCTAGTTCTCATGTGAGCTGGTGTCTTCTAGCTTCATCTAAGGATGCAAGACATGGACCGTTACATTGGATGTGGAGAGAAGAAACAAAACCATGGAAATGAAATGTTACCAGAAGAAATTACACATCAGATATACCGATCGTATCACCCACCGACAAGTGCGTCAGAAGATCAGGCAACGTGTCGGCCATTCTGAAATCTACCTTTAGAAAACAGAAGGAAAAAAAGAAACTACGTTCTATGGACATGTAACAAAATCCAATAGCATTTTGAAACAGTCCTTCAGAGGACTGTTGAAGGGGATAGACGGAGGGGTGGGGGTGGGGGTTGGATGGGAGGCGGGGGGGGGGGGGGGGCGTCAACTTACAGTAGCACAAAAGAAAGACAGTCTGTTGTATAATGCCATACAAACAGTTTAAAAAAACTGGAGGACAGCCATGAGAGTGGATGAAGGAGGATAAACAAAGACAGTATGTATTGTTAGTGATGTATGTGATCTGCTAGATTCATATTCCGTGCAGAGTGTACCACCAATTGTAACATGAGCAAAGACACTCTACGTGCATCTCGGAAGACTGGTGATGGTTGTCCAGGTGTAGGTTATCTCCCGAAACAAAACAACACAGGCACAACATTTCTACAGAAGAATGTATCTGAATGTTGGTTCCACACCCTTGTAAGCTTCACAGAGAACCAGGGAGTAGTGCATGGTTTGTGTGGAGGTTCCACAATTTTTTGTGCACTCCACGTGAAAGTCAGACAGGGTATGTATGTGCGTGCTCACGTTCAGCAGTCGGCATTCTGGTGTGGTGTCACTGAAAGAAACACCTGGAGAATTTATATGCAGTTGAAAATACAGAGATACAGTGCTGTAAGCTTGACATGTGATTATAGTTTAGTTCAAGATTATTTTTTTCAGTCAGTTGCGAATTCAATGTGGATAGTAATCTTGAATAAACCGGAAGCTACAATCAATTTACAAGCAGTAAAATACAATAATTTATTTTTACAAAATATGACAAAACATTCTGGATATATAAACATACCATATGTTTATGACAGTATTCCTTTTAGCACAGAGCTGACGCTACACTCCGAACATGTCGTCATGGTCAGTGTTCTGCAGTCATACCGACTTTTCCCTTGTCGTGATAGCAGTCCGTTGCGATTGACATACAAAGAGCAAAATACATCTCAAGATTACAGAACTCATGTGTGTACTGAGCGTTCCACGCCATCGTCCATATTTTTTGCCTCATATATCCAAATTCACTTTCTTCACAACGGTTGGAGACTAAATTTTGTCAAAATGGCCTTTTCTGTTTTCTGCGTCTCTACACATCCTTATAAACTGCGAAGTGGGTTGTTCAACTGTTCTGTGATGAATTATTTCAAATTCCATGACTTTCTGCAGTGTAATTTAAAGACAGAGTGTGAAGATGGACGGGATGAAACCGAACTCTGTCCCTTCAGTGGTCCTAGATGTCAGGGAATGGTGGCTTCGACTGACAAGTGTTTCAAGATAGTCATGTTAGACGCTATTTCAGACAATATACATTTATCGTATGAATGTAAGAAACACGGCCAGAATCTTGCTTCTGTCAAAACTAGAAAAGAGTTGGAAAACTCCCTACGTATCTTCAAAAATCATTATAGGTTTCAAGTTACTTTTGGTTACACTTCAGGCTGGCACCTGGTGCCTTTTGTATGTAGTAGATTCCGTAAGTGGTCTGATAATACTATCATATACAACGAGAATCACTTAATATACCATACAACTTTGAGACATACCATTTCAAGGAAGAATATGGAACTGGGTTTGAAATCCTGGGGTATACATAAACATCACGGTGGACATGCAGCGCTATGCGAATTCAAACTCGATCCGCAGGGTGTGTTTCCTCGTAACATTCCACCGGCCAAATCAGAGTCTGCACAGCCCACTTTCACACACACCAGACAGGATTTACTCACTTGTTCACACAGTCACGTGATCCACAGCTTAATGTACTGTAACATCGACAGTTACTGTAGGAATACATATAATTCTGAAGGTTTTGCATTCCCGAAATTGAATACTGATCAGAAACATGTGTTATCAGCTAAGAGAAATACAACGTGTACACTTCCAATGTTCAGTTGTATTAAGAATGTCAAATCAATACATTACACTTTGGTGTGTGACTTCACACAGGACTGTCCAGATAACACTGATGAGTCCTTTTGTGAGCACCCTTTGTGCCAAGGCTTCAAGTGCTCTAATGGTCAGTGTGCATTGCACAGTCAACATTGTAATGAGCACTCTGACTGTCTGGATGATTCCGATGAGGTTAGTTGCCAGCAGCAGAATTCGGCTTTGTGCGCAGACTGCATGTATTTCAGAGATGTGACGATGACACAGCGATTTTACATTAACCTGGATGGCACTGGTTACTTTACACAGCAGACGATGAAACCTGAAGAACCTTGTCCTGCCACTCATTATCGTTGTACATCAGAATGGCTGTACTGTCTTCCTGTCTATACTCGGTGTAATGGATTCTTTGACTGTGTTAATGGAGAGGATGAGCAAGACTGCAATACGATTCGATGTTCTGGGTTGTTCCAGTGTCGAGCATCTGCAATTTGTCTGCACGAAGATCATCTGTGTGATGGCTGGGGCCAGTGTCCACAACGAGATGATGAACTGATGTGCGACATGACCTGTCCTGAAGGTTGTGTATGTCAAGGCCACTCCTTCCTTTGCAGAAACACATTTCTTGTTCATCGTTTCCCACAGCTACGATATGTGGACGCCACAGGATCAGGGATGTCACTGTATGATTTTAAGACCAACACGTACAGTATTCGTCTTATTCTAGCCAGTTGTTATATTTCTAAGCTGTCAGGCATACAGCTTCCTAACCTACAGTACATTGATCTTGCAAATAACCTATTACAATATCTTGACATTTCTAGTTTTCTCAAGCTACAAAACTTAAATATCTTACGGTTAGCAAGAAACCCCATCAGGTCAAACACAGTAGGCGTGTCACCAAAAGGTGTTCATTATTCACTGATGCTGATAGATGTATCAGAAACACATCTCGATGCACTGAACTGTGAACAGTCTATGTTCTTGCCCCTCGTGGAACATCTAAATGTTTCCTCTTCAGCCATTAGAATCATCGGATCTTCAGGTCTTAAAAATGTTCCACGTCTGCTTGAAGTGGACATGAGATTCATCCCACTTACTGATTTCCCATTAGATTTGCTGTCAGCGTCAGATCATTTACAAAATGTTTTTGCATCAAATTACAGGTTCTGCTGTGAGAACTTACTTCCGAAACAGTCGGAAAAAATAAAGTGTTCAGCTCCTTACACTGTACTTCCTTCATGCACAAAGCTGATTCCCACCCAACTATACAGAGTTTTCTTCTGGGTGGTCTGTGTGTGTTCCACAGTGGGGAACCTGTTTGTCTCATCAGCTTATTCAAAGTCAAAGGAGGTTTTGAAAACAGTTCTTTGATGATTGCTAACTTGCTGTTTACTGAATTGTGTATGGGATACCACCTCAGTATTGTCACAGCAGCTAGTGAGATATTAAGTGATCGTTACATTCGCTCTGAAAAGATATGGATCAACAGTCTGCCTTGTAAGGTGGCTGAGTTTCTTTTCTATCTGTCCAGTGAGGTGTCAGTTTTGATAATTGGGTTCATCACTATAGTTCACATCAGCGTCATTTGCTTTGGCAAGGACACTTCTACGCTGAAAATATCAGCTTTCATAGTACCATGGTGTGCTGGAACCCTGATGTCTTTGGTACCATTTCTTCCGGGACTGTCACAGAGGGGACTCCAAGGTCAGTCGGGTCTGTGCCGCATAGGATTATTGAATCAATTTAAGTCACACACAAAATTTCGATGGTCAGATGTCATTCTGACCCTTACCTGCATAACATGCTTAACAATTATGGTTGGTCAAGTTGTGATCAACAAAAGGACACCCGAATTTAGAACTATGCTTAATTCTGCTGCAAGGTCTGTGTATTTTGAAGTGCATCTGGTGAAAAAAGTAGCGACCATGAACAGTGCCAGCTGGCTTATTCTTGGATTTATCATGGTAATGGCCGCAAATGGTCTCCGGACTTTAGCAACATCCATGACGCCATGATTGTGTTTGGGTTACCACTCAGCTCTGCACTCAGTCCAATTCTTTATCTGTGGACTGTGGTCATGCAGAGACGGCAGAATGTACTAGAAGACAAAGTATTAGCAATGCTAAAATTTCAGTTGGCTGTGTCAGGTAAACAGGCCTTCAAACCAAGCAAACATATCTAGAATACATAAAGGAAAGTGCGATTTTGGCACCTTTCTTTAATCTGTTTACAAACCTGCTATATATGCAATGGCTACTGCCGTATATGAGCAGAGAGGCCAAAGACCGAAATTTGTAATATGTGTTCTTTAAAAGACCTTACGGCTAATATCACAGTACTCTCGTGACGGAAACAACGAGGGAATGGTCTTATTTACGTTTGTGTGGTTGATATAACAGCAGCAAAACAGGGGCAAATATCAGTCAGACCTTGAACATATCTGGAATAAAAGGGGGTTAGAGTATGTAGTAGTGATACCTCATTTGCTAGGACTCTTCTTTCCAGATCAGCTGTCGGCGTCTCTGTGTGAAACGCATTCATGAAGATGGATAATACAGTACCTGTAGGAGCTTGATAATGTTTTTATGGAGATGTCATGGTCTTTCTACATAAGATTCGGTCTGCATAGTGTTGATGTTGTCTTTGCTGCCCTATGCTGGTTTCTGGTTTGAATCCCCATTGCTAATCATGGATCTGATGTAAGTGCACTGTTGAAAGATTCTCAGCTTCCGTATTAAAAGCTATCACAGTGTTGTGGTTAGTTATCAACTTGGTCCTTCCGACCCTGATTTTCAAATCACATCCTGTTGATGTTTTCTTCTGATTTTTTTTAACAAGCTTGACGAGTTATTTCTCATTGCCTGGCAGGTCATATATTCTGTCATCAAAACAAGGCTTTGTGATGATTCTTTACTCAGAGTTGATTGTGCCGACAGTCTCTCCGAGTGCAAAGTCATGTTGAAAGGTATAGGATATAGAACAGAGCGTCGAAGAACACCAACTGACGTATCAAACAACTCTCTGATGTGTGCACTGCATGTTCACTGCAGATTTCAATTGCAATACGTGTTGACTGGCTTTTGCCAGTATTTTCGTGTTTGATTATTTTGTTGTTGTTGTTGTTGTTGTTGTTGTTGCTGTTGTTGTCTGTTTGCTTATTTGTTTGTTTTGTGTGTTTGTTTTGGATGTTCCCAAAATTCCTTTCCATAAATTCTGCAGAATGCCTTCTTGAAGTTTGTGAAAACGTAAACAGTTTCCTCTGGTGTGTGTGCGTGTGGGAGAGAGAGAGAGAAGAGAGAGAGAGAGAGAGAGAGAGAGAGAGAGAGAGAGAGAGAGAGAGAGAGAGAGAGAGAGACAGAGACAGAGAGAGAGGAGAGAGAGAGAGAGAGAGAGAGAGAGAGAGAGAGAGAGAGAGAGAGAGAGACAGAGAGACAGAGAGATTTAAGATGAAACTCCCATAGCCTAATTGTCGCATGGGCGAGCAAAGGAAAAAACAAACCACACTGTCAGGGTTCACCATGTCTGGGGCATAGCATAGTGGAAGGCAGAGCGTATCACTCTTTTTCCGCTGATTGTGATCGCCCTAGAACCAGTACAGGCACAGCTGCATGGACAAAAAGGTTTTTCAAATAAAACAAGCAAACATTACGAGTGGTTCGGACTTTCAGCAATCTGTTGTGCATGGAAAAAAAAGAATTATCAGGTGAAATGTGTGCTTGATTGTACCTCTGCGCTCACGGAATCCTGGCCCTTCTCCAGTAATGGTATCTGCTTGCAACTGTCAATCGTTCGGTATTTTCTTTTTTTTTCTTTTTTTTCCCATTGCTTTGCTAGAATACCTGGTCAAATTGATAATGCAATAAATTTGGTAGTATTTGAACATTTGTTTCTTTCCTTGCAAGTCAGTAAATGCATTAAAAGCAAAATAAGAAATACCAGGCGTGCTGACTTGCTAATGTTTTATTCCTACGTTTTCGAATCAGCAAAAAGGAACACTGTTGAGCTGAATCTTCTTTTTATTTCTCTTGCTCAATGTATCTTTTACAAACTCGAGTTGCTACTCACTGAAGACATGCTAACCAACATTTTTTTTCTTCCCTTTTCAAGCTGGCTCCATCAGTTTTAATTATGTTCTTTCTAATTGCTTACACGTTTTAGATCTCACATGAAAAATCGAATTCTGAACTTGAGCCTCTGTAGACAATTAATTTCTGACAAAATCTCTTTTTCAGAAAGTTAACATTTTGACACATAAGCAAGTAGGAAGAAACTCTAGAGAGAACATGACAGCGGAAGGTCTTCAGAGAAGAACACCCCTCAGACAAGTGTTTCGACCCTGAACTCCTTACACTCTTCGGGGCCGGGCTACATCCAGGTCATGACTCCCAGATGCCCTTCTACTGCCAACCTTTTTTTTGGCGTTGCCGCGATTCAAACCGCAACTTTTGGATGGGCGGGCATCTAAAGGCGTACCTTTTTAGACAGGTCTCTTACCCCATTGCGAACGGGACACCTGTTCTAAGGTAATCTTATGAAGTTCGCTTTTGTTCCTCCTCGACCAGACCTGGCTGGAACACTTTTCGGCTGCCTCTGCCATTGCCTTCAGGGTTCTGGTCCTCTGCCATTGCCTTCAGGGTTCTGGTCCTCTGCCATTGCCTTCAGGGTTCTGGTCCTCTGCCATTGCCTTCAGGGTTCTGGTCCTCTGCCATTGCCTTCAGGGTTCTGGTCCTCTGCCATTGCCTTCAGGGTTCTGGTCCTCTGCCGTTGCCTTCAGGGTTCTGGTCCTCTGCCGTTGCCTTCAGGGTTCTGGTCCTCTGCCATTGCCTTCAGGGTTCTGGTCCTCTGCCATTGCCTTCAGGGTTCTGGTCCTCTGCCATTGCCTTCAGGGTTCTGGTCCTCTGCCATTGCCTTCAGGGTTCTGGTCCTCTGCCAATGCCTTCAGGGTTCTGGTCCTCTGCCATTGCCTTCAGGGTTCTGGTCCTCTGCCATTGCCTTCAGGGTTCTGGTCCTCTGCCATTGCCTTCAGGGTTCTGGTCCTCTGCCATTGCCTTCAGGGTTCTGGTCCTCTGCCATTGCCTTCAGGGTGCTGTTCCTCTGCCATTGCCTTCAGGGTGCTGGTCCTCTGCCCTTGCCTTCAGGGTTCTGGTCCTCTGCCATTGCCTTCAGGGTTCTGGTCCTTTGCCATTGCCTTCAGGGTTCTGGTCCTCTGCCCTTGCCTTCAGGGTTCTGGTCCTCTGCCATTACCTTCAGGGTCCTGGTCCTCTGCCATTGCCTTCAGGGTGCTGGTCCTCTGCCATTCCCTTCAGGGTGCTGGTCCTCTGCCATTGCCTTCAGGGTGCTCGTCCTCTGCCATAGCCTTCAGGGTTCTGGTCCTCTGCCATTGCCTTCAGGGTGCTGGTCCTCTGCCATTGCCTTCAGGGTGCTGGTCCTCTGCCATTGCCTTCAGGGTTCTGGTCCTCTGCCATTGCCTTCAGGGTTCTGGTCCTCTGCCATTGCCTTCAGGGTTCTGGTCCTCTGCCATTGCCTTCAGGGTTCTGGTCCTCTGCCATAGCCTGCAGGGTTCTGGTCCTCTGCCATAGCCTGCAGGGTTCTGGTCCTCTGCCATTGCCTGCAGGGTTCTGGTCCTCTGCCATTGCCTTCAGGGTTCTGGTCCTCTGCCATTGCCTTCAGGGTTCTGGTCCTCTGCCATTGCCTTCAGGGTTCTGGTCCTCTGCCATTGCCTTCAGGGTTCTGGTCCTCTGCCATTGCCTTCAGGGTTCTGGTCCTCTGCCATTGCCTTCAGGGTTCTGGTCCTCTGCCATTGCCTTCAGGGTTCTGGTCCTCTGCCATTGCCTTCAGGGTTCTGGTCCTCTGCCATAGCCTGCAGGGTTCTGGTCCTCTGCCATAGCCTTCAGGGTTCTGGTCCTCTGCCATTGCCTGCAGGGTTCTGGTCCTCTGCCATTGCCTTCAGGGTTCTGGTCCTCTGCCATTGCCTTCAGGGTTCTGGCCCTCTGCCATTCCTTTCAGGGTTCTGGTCCTCTGCCATTGCCGTCAGGGTTCTGGTCCTCTGCCATTGCCTGCAGGGTTCTGGTCCTCTGCCATTGCCTTCAGGGTTCTGGTCCTCTGCCATTGCCTTCAGGGATCTGGCCCTCTGCCATTGCCTTCAGGGTTCTGGTCCTCTGCCATTGCCTTCAGGGTACTGGTACTCTGCCATTGCCTTCAGGGTTCTAGTCCTCTGCCATTGCCTTCAGGGTTCTGGTCCTCTGCCATTGCCTTCAGGGTTCTGGTCCTCTCCCATTGCCTTCAGGGTTCTGGTCCTCTGCCATTGCCTTCAGGGTTCTGGTCCTCTGCCATTGCCTTCAGGGTTCTGGTCCTCTGCCTTTACCTTCAGGGTTCTGGTCCTCTGCCATTGCCTTCAGGGTTCTGGTCCTCTGCCATAGCCTTCAGGGTTCTGGTCCTCTGCCATTGCCTTCAGGGTTCTGGTCCTCTGCCATTGCCTTCAGGGTTCTGGTCCTCTGCCATTGCCTTCAGGGTTCTGGTCCTCTGCCATTGCCTTCAGGGTTCTGGTCCTCTGCCATTGCCTTCAGGGTTCTGGTCCTCTGCCATTGCCTTCAGGGTTCTGGTCCTCTGCCATTGCCTTCAGGGTTCTGGTCCTCTGCCATTGCCTTCAGGGTTCTGGTCCTCTGCCATTGCCTTCAGGGTTCTGGTCCTCTGCCATTGCCTTCAGGGTTCTGGTCCTCTGCCATAGCCTTCAGGGTTCTGGTCCTCTGCCATAGCCTTCAGGGTTCTGGTCCTCTGCCATTGCCTTCAGGGTTCTGGTCCTCTGCCATTGCCTTCAGGGTTCTGGTCCTCTGCCATTGCCTTCAGGGTTCTGGTCCTCTGCCATTGCCTTCAGGGTTCTGGTCCTCTGCCATTGCCTTCAGGGTTCTGGTCCTCTGCCATTGCCTTCAGGGTTCTGGTCCTCTTCGTACCTGAAATCCCGAGCGGTTTCATGAAGTCATAGGCTGATGAGCCTACAAATCCCCTTGCTCCAACTTCTATGGCGAGGATCAGGGCCTGGAAGCCATATTCCCTCCAACTGTTCACTAGACTGGCATGCCTCCCAGTCCTATAGGCGTGCGCTTGCTCCATTCTGTTTTCGATGAATTTTGAGGAACCTGAGTGGAGAACAATATCGGGTCTCTCGCCACTCTTCCTGATGATTGCTGGATGGTTCTCCCATTCTGGAGGGTCTATTGTGCGTTCCCAGTCCTCTGCTCCATTCATCCTTTTTTTTTTTGTGGTGGCATCTGTTATCGTATCGGTGGAGCACCAAAGGCGGTGGGCCGAAATCCACCTCTTCAGTTTGTGGTGTTTCACACTGTCCTTTTCATCTTAAAAAAAAAAAAAAAAGCGGGGGAAACAATTTCCACTACCAGCGGTTTTTTTTCTGTTTTTTTTTTCTTTTCATTTTTTTTTAACCAGTCTCTTACACACTAAGCATAGTCTGTGTGTTCTCATGCACATGGACATATTCTTGCTGCTTTTAGTGTTTTGGCGTTTGATACAAAGTGTCTGGGCTTGTTAATGTTCTAATGTGTGGTGTACTGGCACTCCCACTCTGATAATGTTCAGCTTATACCAAAAGAACAACATAACTGTAACAAAAAGACGTAACTATTTTCTTTTCTTTCAGTTTTTGAAGAGAAAGAGACTGAGAGGGGTTGGGGAGAGAGAGAGAGAGAGAGAGAGAGAGAGAGAGAGAGAGAGAGAGAGAGAGAGAGAGAGAGAGAGAAGGAGAGAGAGAGAGAGAGAGAGAGAGAAGAGAGAGAGAGAGAGAAAGAGAGAGAAAGAGCGAAAGAGAGAAGAGAGAGAGAGAGAGAGAGAGAGAGGAGAGAGAGAAGAGAGAGAAGAGAGAGGAAAGAGAGAGAGCGAAGAGAGAAAGAGAGAGAGAGAGAGAGAGAGAGAGGAGAGAGAGAGAGAGAGAGAGAGAAGAGAGAGAGGAAGAGAAAGGAGAGAGGGAGAAAAGAGAGAGAGAGAAGAGAGAGGAGAAGAGAGAGAGAGAGACCGACAGAGACACACAGACAGGTACACAGACAGACAGACAGACAGACGGACGGACAGACAGACAGACGGACAGACCGACAGACCGACAGACCAACAGACAGGTACACAGACAGACAGACGACAGACGGACGCAACAGACAGACACAGACGAGACAGACCGACAGACCGACAGACCAACAGACAGGTACACAGACAGACGGACAGACCGACAGACCGACAGACCAACAGACAGGTACACAGACAGACGGACAGACCGACAGACCGACAGACCAACAGACAGGTACACAGACAGACGGACAGACCGACAGACCGACAGACCAACAGACAGGTACACAGACAGACGGACAGACCGACAGACCGACAGACCAACAGACAGGTACACAGACAGACGGACAGACCGACAGACCGACAGACCAACAGACAGGTACACAGACAGACGGACAGACCGACAGACCGACAGACCAACAGACAGGTACACAGACAGACAGACAGACAGACGGACGGACAGACAGACAGACGGACAGACCGACAGACCGACAGACCAACAGACAGGTACACAGACAGACGGACAGACGAATGAGGGATGTAGTTACGATCATAATTAAAAAAAAATTAAAATGAAAGCTTCAACACCCAACGCTTTCGCTCCTGAACATATAAATATGCTCGGTAATTATTCTTGAAGAAAAAAAAAGCGAAAAAGAATGCAAGGACGACCCTGGGAAAGATGACAAACATATACAGGAGGCGTAGACGGGGGTCCCTATAATCTGGGAAATTGGCTGTTCCCCAAAGATGCTACCCTTATAGAGAAAAAGGAGATCTACAAGGGAGACATGAGGAAAGCCAAGAAACGAGATAATAAGTGCGCGCGCGAGCGCGCGAGTGTGTGTGTGTGTGTGTGTGTGTGTGTGTGTGCGTGCGTGCGTGCGTGCGTGCGTGCGTGCGTGCGTGCGTGCGTGCGTGCGTGCGTGCGTGCGTGCGTGCGCGCGCGCGCGCGTGCGTGCGTGTGTGAAAGTGGATGTCATTGTGTTTTTCTGTAAATGAAATTGACATTGCTTTCTACAATTATCTGTCAATCATGCCTTTTATAGTAACATCCGTATCTTAATCAGACTGGCCCTGGTTCATTATTTAACATATTTCAAAAACTATATTAGAACGAGATTATGTTTCTTTCTCAATTTTCGTTTTTCGAGCTACATTAATGCACATCTTAGCAATTAAGAGAATGGGATTAACTGCTGCTCTTTCGATCTTCTTGAATTTATTTTACTTTGGACATCAAACATTACATCAGCCAATGACAGTTTTAGCGATTTTCCCACCATTGTTGTCACGTGCATTTCTATTTCTCCCCACGGTCTATGTACATGTGGGCAATAACAAAAGAAATGTTCCATAAGGTCAATATCATTGACACAGTTATCACATTTATTGCTTTCTGTTTTTTTCATTTTTTGAAGAAGAATGCTCATATGATAGATGCGGTGATTTATCTTCCACTGCAGCTCGTATTATCTGGTTTCCAGCATTTTACCAATCCTAACTCACATCCGCCCTCAACTAGTTTCGGGCGGATGCGCCCTAGGATTGGTAAAATGCTGTTCTCTAACAAGTAAGACTTTAATAACCAAAAAATAACGACCCTACAAACAAACATATTGTGTAGGGTTATCCGTTTTCAATACTAATTTACTAAACTTTTCAGATTTTAGTTTTTGCTTAATCCTGTGTTTTTCTTGATCATTTTCAATAACATCATTTTCGCGCAAACATTCTTCAAATGAGTCTCTGTCTTTCATGTGAAATAAAACTACAGTCTTTAACTGTTCTCTAAAGTCTTTTAAAACCGAGTTATATTTCTGACATAAAATCCACACACTTATTCCAGCATGTCTTCCACTGAAAGCTAGTTTTGATAAAGTGTTTCTCTTTTTAACTATGTCTCTTTCTGCCGAACAGTCATCTATAATAAATAGTGTCTGCGTTCCTTTAAACAGTTTATAAAAGTATTCTAACCACTCACTCAATTTATTGCTAGGATCAACTAAATATATGTTATTATCTGTCCATATAAACCTTCTATCATGATATGCTTTGTTAAATTCAAGCGTTGGACAGAAAATCACAATATAATCAAAATTATAGCGATAAACTGTTTGTAATAGGTCTAGGACAAATATTGTTTTTCCACAACCAGTCTGTCCGCAAATCAATGAACAATGAGGGGTTTTTGGCATAAAGTTTAACTGCTCCATAGTTTTATACTAGAATTTAATCTAATCCAGTTATTGTTTTTATCATGCTCTCTGTCAAAACTTGTTCAGTATAATAAAATCCTATAAGGTCTAAATGTGTAAGATTAATCCAATTCAGTGCTGTAAAGATTGTTTCTATTTAGACTAATATTGATTTTTTTGCTTGTTGTTATGACCTTAATATCCTCACCATTGTGAAGAATGACGACAGTAAACTTTAAGACTGTCAACGTCTAAGTTTTGCCAGCTAATTAGAATTCCTTTAAAAAGGACGTCACTAACGCCCACAACTCCATCCCTCTCCACATCTTTTAAGACAGAAATTTCAAATATCATTGTGAACGTGTCTCCTAATTTCATTTGTGGAATGAACTGTAATTTTGTAGAAGCTTCCTTTAAAACCGTTTCTCTTCTGTGGAGGATGTACTGTTTATTCCCATACGGCTTTATTTCAATCTCTTTCCGACTCTTGTCATCTGGCATAAGAATTACATGCAAAGGGCCAGAGTTGAATGCTTTTCTGAAACTTTTTTGACGGCCAAAAAATGTAAATGGGCTTATGAATTCAAATTTTATGCCCCATTCTAAATATGGTTCCAAGTGCCATTTGAGGTCAGGTTTTCGAACTATTTTATATTCATACTGGCCAACATTATTTGCTTCTAGATTGCGCAGTTGCTCTAGTTTAGGAAACTTTTTGTTGTCGCCAACCTCTTTGCGTTTATAATCACCATCTTTAGTGTACTCAAAACCATACAAAGTGCCTATCTCACCGTTCTGTTCAAAGTCCGCAACGTCTGCAAGGTCTTTTAATTCTAAGGTTATACACCTCACAGGCGCCAATGTAACTCCCGGTTCTTCTGGCCCCCGCGACATTATTTTTTAGAAGCGTATTATTTTATTTCCAAAACAATGTGCAGGTTATCACATTTTACGACTTTCCCTGTTTTGTCTGTGATCTTTATATTAAATGATCCAACCCTCCCACAAACTAATCTTTTAAACTGTAAATTAGGGAATTGTATAATTTCATAATCGCAATATGCAGCTTTCCCTGATGGAAGAGCTCTTAAAACAGTTGAGGGCCTTCCATCATGTAAGTTTTCATCAGTGCTTAGCTCGTCCAAATGAACATAGAGTAATGAATGTAATGCAAGATTGAGCGGACTTTCCCCCTCATAAGTAGTTTTGTCTGGTGTAACAATAAATCTTTGAGTGTCCTGAGTGTTAGCTTCAAAGCCTAACATTTTAGCCAGCTCTTTATCAAAAAAGTAATGTGCTTCTTCAGGTTTGAATGTTAATATTGTTTTTAGATTTGCATTGTTAAGTTTGAGAGTGATGTCTAAGTTACTCAATGCTTCTTTTAGTGAGCAAAACCCGTAATAACCATCAGGTATTGTTAACTGGCTAATTAAGTTTCTTCCCGTGCCATATTTTCTAATCTTATTATTCTTCTTGGTTTCGCTTATATTAAACCATACGACTTTGTAAAATATTTCATGAAGTGCAACCATTTTGGTTCCGCAATCGTTCTTAACAGCATGCTCTAAAAACGAAGGACGGTCTTGAGTTGTTATTGTTACAAACATTTTTTAAACGAAATAAAAATGAGTGCGTTTAAATATACTGATGCAAAATATTCTGTTGGGCCGCACTACAATCTTAAAAATATAACAACTGATACTCTTGTCATTTCTGTGACCCAGACTGACACTTTTCATAAAAAGGTGAGTACTCCATTAAGCAGATATCTTAACCCCCCTATTAAAAAGACTACATCCCAAAAGTGTGGTTTAGTCATCCGATGCAGTTTTATCAGAACCAGTTAAACTTTGCTGTGTTTTGTGCATCAACTGGTGTGGAGTGTCGTATGCTGATCACTTAAATCATCCTAATCCTTTGGTTAGGTCAGTGTACAGATTTCATTTCTATTACACCTTCAGGCGTATTTTGACTGAACTGCAAGCTCCATTACCAAATGACAAAACGTTTAATCCATTTAGCAACAGAATAGACATGAAGGCTTTTGAAAGGATCTGTAACGAATTCAATATTAATGTTAAGACAGACTTTAGACAAAAGTCAGATCTTAATCATGGCTTAGGCACCCCTTATTTGTGGGGCGTGCACAGAAAGTATAACTATGACTGGAATCCTCCTTACACATCTTTCTCTCAGGCACAGGCGTTCACCTCGGGTCCATAGAGCAAGAGCATAAAACAGCATGGACAACATTTATCTTAGACACATCTGAGGGCCTAACTGGAGCGGGAATAGAACGAATAAACGACTCTATTCGCACTTACGTTTGGTGTTTGCTAGGTTCGCAAGCACAGACGAGATCGAGCATAACTAGTCCTTCTACTGGCCTTGATGCACAAATACAATACTTGGCAAATTTAGAGGACGCCATGAATTCTGCAGTTGATGTACATTCAAGTATAGAAAGGTACCAAGATGTTTTACAATACGCAAGATCAAAAGTAGACTTTGCTGTTGGCACTGGTTTATATATGCTACCTTCTGACCTCAGGCTCCAGTAGGCACAATAATAAACTACAATAATGAAATCATTAAGGCAGGCAATGAACAGAAGGTCGGAAAAAACGACATAAATTCTGAGCCTGTAATATTCCAAGCAGTAAACAACCAAGATGGCCCCCCAAGAATAAGTCATCCAATCCCCGAGGTCCAAAGCCCAAAGGCCGCTGATATAAAAAAAAATAATGACCATGAATATGAAAAGACAGCGCTAGTTGTTGTATTAACTGGCCTAGGATTACTTGGTCTTTATCTTACTAAATATTAACCCGACTATTAAGAGAACTAATGACCATAAGTGCTCGGCCATAAAGCCAACTACTTTGCTTGCAGTAGACAAAAGCCAGCTAACGATACTCCCTAATATACCTGGCAAAGAGTCTATAGCTTTACCAGCTAATTTTTTTAATAAACTCGCAAGATGATCAAGCTGTTTCTTTACCCATGATTTATCAGGAGATGGCGATGGAGGCACTGAACTTTGCCCTCCACCACCGCCTGTAATAGCCATCACCAGTGTACTTATTGCAAATCCTAAGGCCGTTTATAACGCTTGCTAATGTGACTCCTTGCTCTCTAAACAGCGTTCGTATTCGTTCTGCTAGTGTTGTGTCTTCATATAAAATTTTTCGATAGTTTCTCTTATTCTATTCACTTGAGTTCGTAATTGGTCTCGGTTAGTAGTCAGCACTTCTAGTCTTGCTGATCTTTCTTGTTCAAGATTTTTTAGTCTTTGTTTTATTCTTTCTTTAATCTCACGCCCTACGATGGAGTCGTCAGCCTCAACGAGTTTTTCTTTTTCTCTTTTTATATGCTTATCTAGTTCACCTAGTTTTGCTAAATTGTTTTTTAATTCGCCTCTGATGGTTCTCAAAGTACGATCAAGGGCCACTCTTTCTCTATCAGTTAGCTGTGGTTTGGCAATTGTTTTTAATGCTGTTTCCTCTTCTTCAGTGGTTTCTGCTCCTATTGCATTTATTACTTCGTCCGCTGTTTGAATTAAATCTTCAGGTTTTGTGTTTTGTATTTGGCAACCTGTTGGGAGTTTTTGTAGCGTGTTTTGATGTTTAGCAACTTCCTTCGGTTCTAATTTTGATTTAGCAATGCCAAGGCGATTTTGTACGCTCATAGGGAGTTTTTGTCTAATTGAACCTATGGCATAAAACTTTAATGGGTCTCGTTTAGTTGTAAGCTGAACACGTTGTCCCTGGCCGGTTTTCACATACAAATGGCCATCATCATCTCGGTCAAAATCATTAGGGTCTAAAAACTACGGGAGGTTCAATGCCTAAATTTTGGTACAATGATCTAACATGGCTTTCTGTTAATTCACGTCGCAATGAGGGCGTTGAGCGATGCTGTGTTAAAGGAGTCATTTCAATCATGTCGTCTTCAGGATCAAAATCATAATTTTCTTCATCTTCAATGCCTGCCATGTTTTAAATAATTAACTTTTTATTTTGCTTCATAAAAATGTTACAAGCATATGGCTCGATTCTCGACCCGCATAGAAAACTGAAAGAGCCCCGGGGCGTGAGGGGAAATAAACGGAATATCACTGTTCCAAATAATCCATCTACTATTGATGCGGATCAAATTCTTACTGTTAGATTTCCAGGCCTAGGAGCGGATGATGTGATTGTGCCAGGCTCTGCGCGGCTTACTTTCAAAATAGAACTCAAATCAGAAACAGACCCAAACAGGACAGTTGTCCAGAATCTGGGGCGGGCAATCGTTAAGAAAATTTCTATAAAACTTGAGGGGAAAGAAGTATTTTCTTTACACAATGCAGACATATTTTAAACCTATTCTGATCTATGGCTAACCGCGAATGAAAGGGAGATCTTGCATTTCAAGGAATCGAAAATGAAGAAGAACTAAAACTTAGAATAGACGCCGAAGTCCCTGCAGTTGCTAAAAGCAGCAAAAAGGCTTTAGCTGTAAGTTATGCGTATGGTAATCGCTTTTCCATACCCTTAGATTTTGAGTTGTTAAAAGCGCATGCCCCATACTTTCAAGGAGCGTTAAAAGATAGATTGACATATGAACTAACTTTTAATGAATACAAACGTGTTATCAAATCATCAGACGCCGAAGCAAAGTACAGCATTTCTGACATCTCGTTAGAGTTTGACGTTGTTAGCAACAATAATTTAGCAAGGCTGATTGAGCAACAATATAAGTCAAGATTAGCAATATATTACGAAAGAGTGCATCATCATTCAACATATCCCAAAAGCAGGGCAGACACTATATGGAATTTTAGTTTTAGTGGCCCAGCAAATTCGCTTAAAGGTATTTTATTGCTGTGCGAAGATGAAGAACCATTCAAAAGACAACTGAAAATTTTGTTAATCCTAAAATAACGAAAGTGCAATGTACAATTGAGGGCAGTCCTAACCAAATCTACGCTAGCGGGCTTAAACCTTATCATCATTTTGATGAAATAAGAAAAAATGTTTGGAGGCGGGAGGGGTAGAAATCCAACAGTTGACCTTGTGTCTAAAGATCTACATCTTCACAGCGTTAGGCTTGATCATTATTTAACAACGAAATACGGCTTACGGATTGACCTAAGGTCGACAGAGGATAATCAGTTGTATAGAAGTGGGAGAGAGATTAAAGACATAATAAAACATTCAAATTGATAAAGAAAAAGAGGCTGACAAACCACTTAACGTGTATTTGTTTTTATTATATGATGCGCAGCTGAATATTGAAGATAACAAATTACAAAGGATACTATACTAAATTATTTTTTCATTTTTAAAAAGCATGTCTGTTGAGGTTTATCCAAAAGTACCTAAAGAAGAGATAGTAGGCAACTCTGCTGTTATAGAAGGCAACATTGACCCCAGGGTCGTCTCTGCTGCTGAAGTAAAAACCTTTAGATTAACAAACATTACACAAATGCAACAAAAACTAGAGCAGGACCTTTCAAAATACAACAAAGCCAAACGAAGGTATTCTGCTGTCTTTAATGCTGTTACCTATGTTAATACTGGAGCATTGACTATAAGCGCCGCATCAGCAGGAACGAGTGTTGGTCTCTTAGCATCGGGCATAGGCGCACCGGCAGCTTTGCCTCTAGGCAGTTTGTTTTTAGCTCTTGGCCTGTGTTCATTAGCTGTAGGTGCTGCTAGCAAAAAAAAAAAAAAACTAAACTCCAAAAGCACACAGCCATGGTTCAACTAATAACAGCTAAACTTAGTTCCTTTAATCTGATAATAAATAAAGCACTAGCTGACTCAAACATCACGGATGACGAATTTAGTCGTTTACAGGCTGATTTTAATGACTATAAAAGACAAAAGTTTGATCTTCAAAGAAAGGCGAGGGCAAGTTTTTCTCAACAGCCAGACGCCGAACAGATAAAAAAGGAATGTTTAAAAAAAAAGTAAACGAAACATTAAACTCTGCTCTAAACAGCTCACATTAACAACGTTAAAGGGTGTTTATACTTTAGTTTATGAGTCCAAGCACAAAAAGACCGTTGATATTGATTAATTATCTTTTTGATTTAAATAAATATTTTGAGTTAGAAAAGAAACTCAGCATGGATAAGATATATGAAGGACCGGACGAATTGTTTGAAGGAATGCTCGAGGAGAGCGTTTATCAAAAGCTTTAAATGATATTAGTCTTGATGTTATTGACCCAACAAACGTTCAGGCAAGTGTTGTTCATGCTATTTCTCAAGTTCCAGGTAAACTAACAATAGACCCGCCAGTTAAAGTAATGTTAGCTGTTTTAATCGACTAATATAACAATAAATGAAGAAAATCTAGAAGTCTGGGTCTCAACTAAACAACAGACTATTCTTTCCTCTAATGACTTAACACCTGGTTGGGCAGACCAACTGCTTACACAGTTTGATGTCGCCGCTGAAGAAGCCAAAATGAGAGGCTCTGGTTGGTCAGAGGGCGAAGTCTTAGAGATCAGATTAAAAGAGGCTAAGTATGAGCCGATTGTAGGCAAGTCTTACATTCCACTACCTCCAGCATTAGTCGCAAAAAGAGCAGTTCTAAACATAAAGAATACAGACGACAAATGTTTCATGTGGTGTGTTCTTGCAAGGCTGCATCACGTTGCTAAAAAACGCAGAGAGAGTGTCTAACTATCGCCCTTACATCAATGATCTTAACTTTAGTGGAATATCCTTTCCCGTTAGCGGGGATTCCATTGATCAGTTTGAAGAACAAAACAAACCATTAACTGTCAATATCTACACATGGGATGAGGAAACAAATCTACTGCCCATTAAAGTGTCCAAGAACAGCCCAACAATAGGTGATCCAGACAAAAATCATGTTGACTTACTACTGATGTTTTCACCAGCGGGGCTGCCACATTACACATTGATACGAACAATGAGTAAACTAATGCAGCATACTTCAAAAGATGGGCACAAACAAGAATTCTGCAGAAAATGTTTAATAAGAATTCCATCTGTTCAAGCCGCAAGCGAACATAAGAAACATTGTATCGGCCCAGTTGACTGTAATGCAGAACTAATTACGCCCCCAGAAGGCAGTAAAGTTAGTTTTAAGAACTGGAAACGGATGCAAAATTCCCCATATGCTGTTTACGCAGACTTCGAGTCGCTTATTGTTCCTTATGAGGGGCCAACCCCACAGAAACTTCCTAAAACAGCCTTTGTGAGTAATCATCAGATTTGTTCATTTGCTTTCATTGTTGTCAGATCGGATGGCGCTCATTCAACGCCAGAATTATATAGAGGACCAAATGCGGCTAGAAGATTTTTACAGCGCATGCAAAAAGTGCGTAATGACTGTTCTGATAATCTGAATTTTTCTGAAATCATGATGACGCCTGAAGATCAACAACAGTATGACTCAGCCACACATTGTTGGATTTGTGGTTTAGGCCTCAGTGAGGAAACCAATCCGACAGTAAGAGACCATGTTCACATTAGCGGAAAGTTCAGAGGAGCTGCGCACAGTAAATGCAATCTTCAACTAAAGTTTGAACCAAAGACATGGAAGCTGCCCATCTTCTTTCACAACTTGCGAGGTTATGAGTCCCACCTTATAATGCAAGCAGTAACCAGCGCCTTCAGGGTAGCATGCATTGCACAGTCATCAGAAAAGTACATGTGTTTCACTTTAAATAACATGTCTTTTTATGACTCTATGCAACACATGATGGGATCATTAGAGTCACTGGCTATGTCCTTAAAGTCCTGCCCAATAACGGAAGAATATTTTGACCCAACTCTCGTTAGAAAAGGCGTTTACCCTTATGAGTACATGAACAGTTGGCGAAGGTTTGATGAAGCCACACTTCCGCCTAAAGGCGCGTTCTTTTCTAGTCTCAGAGGAAAGGAAATCAGTGGTTCAGATTACCGGCATGCTCAAGAAGCATGGCAGAAGTTAGAGTGTAAAACGATGGGAGACTATCATGACTCCTACTTGATGGCTGATGTATGTTTGTTGGCGGACGTCTTTGAAAATTATAGAAAGACCTGCATGAAACATTATAGCCTGGATCCCGCGCATTACATTTCTGCGCCCGGGATGAGTTGGGACGCTTTCTTAAAGTTTACTGGAGTACAGATTGATTTATTGTCAGATTTACCAATGATTCAGATGATTGAAAACGGATTGCGTGGAGGAATTAGTATGGTGTCGCATCATTACTGTAAAGCAAACAACAAATACTTGGACGACTATGATCCAAGTAAAAGGTCTAACTATCTCATGTATTTAGATGCAAACAATCTGTATGGATGGGCAATGGCGCAATCGCTTCCATTACGCAACTTAAAATGTACACAAGCGGTGGTACGAATAAAAATTCAAAAGGCATTAAAGTGGTTGGGCAGTTTGACGCCGGGTCAACAGCGTGGATACATTCTAGAAGTTGACTTAGAATATCCTCATGAACTCCATGACCTGCATAATGACTATCCATTAGCTGCAGAAAGCCTAAAGATGGCAAAAACAGAACCGCCTAAACTTGTGCCTAATCTTCGAGGCAAAAAAAAAATTATGTCTGTCATTACAGACTTCTACAATTTTATTTAAGGCATGGTTTGAAGTTGACAGCCGTTCATCGTATAATTACTTTTGATCAAGAACAGTTCATGAAACCATACATCATGAAGAACACTGATCTCAGAACCAAATCCACAGATGCTTCAGAAAAAGACTTTTTCAAGTTGATGAACAACAGCTGTTTTGGAAAGACTATGGAGAATCCGCACAAGCGCAAAGATGTTAGATTGGTCACCAAAGAGAACGAAGCAATTAAGCTGACTTCTAAACCCAATTATCAGGACTTCAGAAGATTTCGTGATCAGCTTTTTGGCATAATGATGAAAAAAAAGAAAGTCAAATTAGACAAACCTGTTTTTATTGGGTTTACCGTTTTAGAATTATCAAAGCTTTTGATGTTAGAGTTTCTTTATGACTACTTTAAACCCTCGTATCCAGAGTCCAGAGTACTTTACACAGATACAGATAGTTTTGTTATAGATATCCCTACTGAAGACATCTATAAAGACATGGAATTAGAAGTAGCTAAAGGGCATGTGGGATGGTACGACACATCCGATTATCCTAAAGATTCGCCTTTGCATTCAATTACTAACAAGAAGGTTTTAGGAAAGATGAAGGATGAATTATCTGGAAAGGTGATTAAGGAGTTTATTGGTTTAAGGTCGAAAATGTACAGTATTTCGAGCCAGGAGAAAACCATTAAGAAAGCAAAAGGAATATCTCGCAGTGTTGTGCAGTCAAACATATCACATGACAACTACAAAGAGGCATTGTTTGACAATAAGACTTTTTATCATGACAACGTAAAACTGCGATCTAATCTACATGAGATCAACACAACGGTTGTAACAAAGAAGTTATTAGATAGAACAAACACAAAACGTGTGTTTGTTAATCCAGAGTTTTCATATGCATATGGACATCGGAGAACCGTAAATTAATTAAAGCAGAACTGTGTCTGGCGGGATTATCTGCAGTTCTTCTTTCACAAAAGATCTTTGAGGAGCTGGTTGTTTTGTTGTGTCAGTTTCTCGTAAATAATACACGGGCGGATTCATTTTTACAATTCTTTTTATTTCATATGGATCAACACTCCAAACTGGATCGGTTGCCCTGATGCGAGTCTCCCCTTCTGCTTCCCCCGGTAAATAAAGGTACCTTACTTTTAAACCAAACGGCAATAGTTTGCTGGATGAAGACTCTCCTTCAGCAACATTTATTGTTTGTTTTTTGATTGCTTGTGCCGGTTTTAGCCCTTTAAATTCTTCATTATTCATTGCGCGCAAAACTGAGGGCAGTCTTCTAACCCATTCTGTGTTGCGAGAATTGTCAATAAGCTCTCTGTGATACTGGTAGGAAAAAAGTCTTTCGGCTAACTGTTTGTTAAAGTTTTCAACTAAAGCCTGTGATCTGTGAACTCCTGGAATGCCTCTTTTAATGGTAACTCTATGTTTTAACAATAACTGATTCACTCGGCCTTTAAATTCTTTTCCATCATCGACTTGAATCATGCGAGGATAAGTTAGCGGGCCTCGTTGGTATATTAGTTGTATGGCAACAGCAACAGCAGAAGCACTCTTTTGTGTTAATGGTTCTGCATCTTTGTATCTTGAAGCTATGTCAATGACTGTGAGTGCGTACTTAAATCTTTTTCGTCTGATCGTATCATGGGGTAAATATAGAAGGTCCATTTGATGGGTGTCGTTCGGTATTGTATTCACAAAGTGTGGTCTCTGTATTCGTCTAGGTGCAGGTAAATAAATTTGCCAAATCGCTTGTTTAGATAACCATTCCTTTGCTGTTTGTTCACTAACTCCCGCTGCTTGACTTAGCTTTTTTATTGCCGTGATTCCCTTCCAATATCCTTTTGGCGAATAATAGATTTTGTTCATTTTTATTCAGCCAATATTATGCGCAACAAAATACACAACGGCCATACCAAAGACAATAAACCCGATTTCTTGCATCTTTTGTTTTTCTGATGGCTGATAAAAGTCACTGAATTTTGGTGGGGGCAATGTCTCGATTGGTTTGCCTGTTACTAGATAATATTCTTTTATTGCCTGGTCAACATTTTTAAATGTGTAAGTCGCATGGCCCTGTTTTTTCAGGGTATCGTTAATGAAATCTAACTGCTCAATTCTCTGCTTTTCATAGGCGTCTTGTGCAGCTGCTAGTTGCTCCATAGCTTTGTTATGTCTTTTTCTCTCGCCGTCATCCCGTAGTTTACTAAATGCGTAATTACTTCCGCTAAAAGCAAGCGCATTCACTACTGCACCGCCTATCATGATTACGAGTGAAGCCATTTTTATAAATGTATTTTTTTAATTTTACATATTTATATTCTCTGGAATTATTCCTTGCTTAACTAGAAAATCTTTCGTAGCGAATGAAGCTGCTATAACAGCAATTAGCTTTGCTGAGTCTTCAAAGTCTAGCTTGCCAAGATCCGCTGGTTTAATTCTTAACAAGCTTTTACCAAGCATTGTGTATCCTACACTTAGCCCTCCAATAACAGCAGAATAGTATACAAGGTTAGCAATAGTTTTTTCGGTGCTCATTTTAAAAAATAAAATAATTATAATTAATAAAAAAACATGAACAGCGATGATCTACTGCAGCTACAGGGCGGCCTAAACCTTCCGGAACTTATGAATGACCAAGTTGATGACCAAGCTATTATGCCCAAAAAGGAGAGGCTGTATTCTTTAGCAGCATGTGGAAAAACAAAACAGTTCCTCGGAACTGAATTCAGCATTGAACAGATTCAACAGATGTCGCCACAAGACATTATAAAGTATCACAACAGGTATGAAGCGCAGCTGGGGTCTAGAATGGTAAAAAGTGTCGGGCAAACAGTTCTTAGTTTGTACACTAAACTAGTTAGTAAATTTGCCCCATTGATTCTGAACAAGACTTTATGTATGATTTAACGCAGGATCCAGTTTTAACAAAGTCATTAGAGTCTCTAAGCTGTGATCTGGATTACAGATTTGGAACATTGTTATCGCCATTAATCATAGGATTAATTACTTTTAATCATATAGATTTTATTTCCCTTCAAAATGACCGAGCCAGAAAATCAGCAGAATCAGAAAACACTGAATCAGGTGGAGAAAGTAACCAAGCCAGAAAATCAGCAGAATCAGAAAACACTGAACCAGGTGGAGACCAGTGAAAAGCATCCTGGGCGTGTTAAAGCAGGAAGAAAATTAGCAGAGTGGAACAGACAAAAAAAATTAATGTTACAGAATATAACTCATCATGAAAACATAACACCACCAACGCCAGAACAAGTTGATTCAATGCCAGCTATAAAAACTCCATGTGATTCAAGGCCTACAGCACCAAAGTCTTCATGGAATATTGAACTTAAAACTGTTGCCATTTTTGGCGCCCTTGCTGCTGCTGGGGGCGGTTATTACTGTTATAAAATATATAAACAATGGCAACAAGAACCAAAGCAGTCAAAAGAATCTGAACCACTAAATACAGAAGACAAAAGCTTGCCAAACCCACCAACAACAAAAGATCATTTTGATCCATTTGAAATGTAATATATATTTTAAGAACTTAATTTTAATTTTTTTTAATATAAAAATAGATCATGGCGTATTATAAAATGATGGAGTCAATAAATAAAGACATAGAGTCTATAAAAGACATTTCCATAGACCAGAATTGTAATCAATGCGGTTGCTTAGGATGTAAGAACTTCATTAAGATCTATGCAGCCCAATCTTGCGCAGAGGACGCTAAGCAAGACATCCTCGACGATGCCGCGTTTTTTGAGGCGTGTGTGTACTATATTAGACATCTGCTGTTTAAGGCAAAAACATAGATTGTATTTTTTTGATAAGATAACTTAAATAAGAACTTGGTTGTACTTAAAGGATGACTTAATTACAATCTTGAGGTAACTTGTGTAAGAACTTAAGGATGACTTGAGGACAACTTGAATAAGAACTTAGAAGTGACTTGAGGATGACTTGATTAAAACTTAATTAAAGAACTTGAGGTGACTTGATTAAAACTTAACTAAAAACTTGAGACGACTTGGTTAAGAACTTAGAACGACTTGATAGCAACTTGAATAAGAACCTATAGCAACTTGATGAAACGTAAAATAAAAAACACAATCCATTGGGGAGACAACTCCTATTATTCTAAAGGGTTGCTTTCCTTCGTGCAAACCCTTCAATTATTGGCTTACAAAATTATAGAGCTGGGTGGCGACGCATTTATCACTTTACTAGTAAGCGACCGCCCAACGCAAATCAGCCCGTGTCAAATTACACAAAATTACCTAGCCAGGGCAGCAACGCGTGCCAGTGATCCAAAAATCTAAGTAGCCCCCTAATAATATGTAGCTACATCCCGTTGAGTATTTAATTCATCAAGAGCAGCTTTCAATTTTGTTTCATTATCAATCAATGATTTTAATTTTTGTCCTTCTAGTTTTACTCTTTCTTCTTGTTTCACTCTTTGTCTCTTTATCTTTCTCAACTTTTTTTCTTTTTTTTAATGGAATACTAGCCAAAACTTTCAACAGTTCTTAGCGTTCCCGATGTTGTTGCCTGATCCGTCATTTTAAAACTAACTGCATGTCTCCAAGAACACGAAACTATAAACAGTGTCAACGCCTAGAAACAATGTCAACACTAAAAAACAATGTCACATGTCAAAGCAAAAGAAACAATGTCACACGGGCAGAAATATGTCACACAAGCAGGCGGAAGTCACAAAACTTGCTTTGACATATATATTCTTACAGCAGAGCTAAGCTTGTTAACGCTGGCCGCCAAAGACCGCTGTGCCTGTTCGCCATGTCATAAAACCCAACACCGCAATTAAGTAATGAGACGCCAGCCTTATGACGGGCCTCTGTATTCCGTGCATAGGCCAACCCCCCACTTAACTCATTAAGCTCTCTGGTTTCAGAACTCTGCACAATAGTAGGTGGGTAAGGTCGGCCGAATCATGTTTGTTTGTCTAACAGTTAAAGCCTGTAGTTTTATTTTACATGAAAGACAGAGGCGCGTTTAATATATGTATGCATGAAAATAATATTATTGAAAAGTTTAGTAAATTAGTATTGAAACGGATAATCCTACACAGTATGTTTGTTTGTAGGGTCGTTATTTTTTGGTTATTGAAGTCTTACTTGTCAGAGAAGAGCATTTTACCAAATCCTGGGTCACTTCGTCCGAAAGTGGTGTGATCCGAAAATCGTCATGTCCGGCCACGTAGTAAGTAATCGGATAGTGCAGAGTCCTTAGGTAGGCCGGCAACTAGCAATTAAAGGCTTACCTGCCCACCGTTTGTATATGGGGTGCGTTCAGCGGCTGCTGCTTTTCCCTACGTTACACTATGGGGTATGTTCAGCCACTGCTGCTTTCCCCTACGTTACTCTCTAAAAAGTTTAGTAAATTAGTATTGTAGGGTCGTTATTAAAGTCTTACTTGTCAGAGAACAGCATTTTACCAATCCTAGGGCGCATCCGCCCGAAACTAGTTGAGGACAGATGTGAGTTAGGATTGGTAAAATGCTGTTCTCTGAAGAAGAATGCTCATATGATAGATGCGGTAATTTATCTTCCACTGCAGCTCGTATTATCTGGTTTCCTTTGTGGATTCTCTTGGAATCAGCCATGCATTTTCATCTAATTCAACACCAAGCTTTCTGTGCTAGAAATCAAAAGCATGAGATGAGGTCTTAGTAGTAATATTTCTTTCCAATATTTTATGTATCTCTTTGGTTTCACATTAAAAAGCTTGCTTCGCAAAAAACTGGCTCTTGTGTATTTATAGAGGTCCAGTTTGACTGTATCTATTCCAGCCACAATGCTGCGATGGCGTTGCACGGGGCGTTATATTCAAATACTGTGTTTGCACGTTTATATCCTAATAATGTCTCTAACTCTTCTTGTTGCAGCAGTCTGTATTCGTTGGCATGAATGAGATTTCTTACATATTCTATTCCCTTTTCTTTCCACTTATGGAAGTACAGCACCTTTCCTTTATACTTGATCAAGTCATTGTGGAATAACAACTGATCACACACATTGGATGGTTTTACTTCTTCGATTTTTGTCTCTTAATATCTAAATATGTAATAATAACCGCTTTCCAAAAATCATTTTCCAAATGATTCATGCGTTGCATATCTTTTGATATACAGTTGATCATTAATATAAATTTCATTGTTTAGTATGTTATTCATCTGCCATTTCGGTATGATACTCCAGTTTTGTTCTACCAATGAGTATAGTTTTCCAGCCCATTGCAAACATAAACGCTTTTGGAGATCAATAATGTTAACCATATTCAAACCAACCTGTTCATATTCCGATTTAATCACTTTTCTTTTCATCATTATGAAAACCCTACGACTGCTATGTTTTCGTTGCCAAATGAATTATACATCTATTATTTTTTTTTAAATATTTCTGGAATACTGATTCATTGCATAGCATACATCAGCTTACTGACCTCTGCTTCCATGCTCTTGATATCACAGTTGTTCCAGACCATGATTTGTGCCTCCTGCAGTGTATAATTTTGTTGCTGGAGCTACTCATGACGTAGATCTTCCTCCGGCAGTACTAACCGCACATGCGATTTCCTTAAGCACTTCGTTTAAATAATTGAGTTCCACTTTACAATCACACAGTTTTACAATGAATGTAAACAATTGAACAAAAACACTTGGTTGTGTCTGCATGTGTACCTCCCCTTGGTAAGAGCTGCTTTGCATGAACTCAGGACATGCTGCACTGTTTGTTTGCCGTGACAGAGTGGACACTTGGCGTCTTCTGATTTCTCCCATTTGACCAGGTTGGAATTCGAGGGCAGGAGGTCATATACAGATGTGAGGATGAAGCTGACTCTAAGAGGTGCCAGGTGCCATATATCAGCTCAGGTGAGGCTTTTTTGCAGTGCGTTTTCTGACATAGTCCATTGTCCCTTCCATTTTCTTCGAGTCTTTAGCTTTGGGCCGACTGATCTCACAACACTATCTTCGGTGTCCTCAAGCATGGCTAGTAACCATGCTGTACCTGCTTTGTATTACTTCACGATGGAATTTAGACTTTAAACCCTAGAATTCCAGTTGCCCATAAAATGCAGAGATATCTGCATTCAGCATCACAAACATAACAAACACAATCATAACACTTACATGTGTTCTCCTTTAAAGTTGAACTTACACTTCACCAGAAATCTCCATTTACACATGAAATTACACTTTTCTAGCATTTTTTTCCGCCCTCGTACAAAAATATGTACCATAATGTCAACAGTACAGAAATGTTTCCTACAAAACCAAGAACGGAGCCCATCGAAACATATTCATTTATCACATTCAGATTTTGAAATAATAAACTGTATTATGTGTACACAAATGAGAAAATAATGTAGGTGCAGTTGTGTCATAGATGTGCTACATAAATGCATGAACGTCTTGTGACAGACCAGCCTAAGGGATAAATGAACGGGGAGCAATGGACATTGTACATCTTCTGCAGTGTGTACATCTCTCTCTCTCTCTCTCTCTCTCTCTCTCTCTCTCTCTCTCTCTGTATATATATATATATAGTTAAAATATATGTATATATATATATATATATGTTAAAATGGGTTTTTAAAAAATAATCTACAAATTTGTTTCGGGCGCGTTGCGCTGTCATCAGGATGGTTTTTGGTTTGCCCGCCGCCGATGTTATATAGCGTGTGGGCTCCCGTTTGCGGTTGTTTGCACGTGCGGGTTGGCTGCAGCTATATAACATCGGCGGCGGGCAAACCAAAAACCATCCTGATGACAGCGCAACGTGCCCGAAACAAATTTGTAGATTATTTTTTAAAAACCCATTTTAACAAATGTTGCTCCCCAAGGGTTCGAGCACTATCAAAATCATTTTGGGTATTTTAACCCATATATATATATATATGGGTTAAAATACCCAAAATATGTATATATATATATATATATATATATATATATATATATATATATATATATATATATATATATATATATATATATATATTATATATATATCAATGTAGTTGCACAGCCTAAAACGATTCTAAAAGCGCTCAACCCCTTGGGGAGCAATTTAATACTTATTTTATATATTATATATATATTATATATATATATATATATATATATATATATATATATATATTACTGAATAATTAAGTAGTGTGGGAAACCAATTGCAGGCTAACAATTCTTCAGTCATTATGATAATGACTTGGCAAAGATTTGAACTTTTAGAAGAAGAAAAAATGAAAATGAAGAAATTGGGGGGAATATATTATAAATAATGAGAAACCCTTCACTAGCTGCCTGAGGGAACCATCGTAAACCCTCTCAAGGGAAGGTCTATTTGTATTGCCTGCTCCTAGGCCTTTCGTCCGCTGGATCGGACTCATCAGAGAGACACGACTGATTGTGTCTGCACTCCTGGTGTCAAATAGAGACACACCACAGTCCATAATTCTGTGGTGTTCTCACCACCAAGGGTTCAAAAAAGAATGCAACAGCACCCCCAAAGCAGCCAGCGAAGGATAGTAAAATGGAATAAAACGAAAGTGTGGAGAGGAAAAAAGTTGCTGAAAAACTAAAAGCATTATGGAAACAGTAGAAAATGTAGGGGACAATCTTTGAGCCTATGCTTGAGGATCCATTCAAGGATGCAAGGAAGATCAACAGATATGGAACAGTCTGAGTGGTCAGCTCTGCTGTTCCATAACCCAAGCATTGTCAGTGTCTAAGAATTGTGCCGAACAACCTTTACTTGGATCTCCTAAAAGATGCAATCTCCCACTGATTGACCAAACAATACAATGCTGGTACGTGATTACTCCTTGGACTGTTATAATTACAGACATAACAATAATCCTAAAGGACAAGAGCAAATACAAAACATGACGGACAGCCTAGACTTAAGTGACATCTGGCGTGATTTAAATCCCGAATTACGAAGGTATACTTGGAGGAGAAATAACCCATGTCAGCAGAGCCGTTTAGACTTCTTTCTTATTTCCGACTGGTTATGTAATCATGTAACAGATGCAGATATTCTACCAGGATATCGATCTGACCACTCCTTAATTCTAATAACTCTAGAGCAAGGTAGAGAGATAAAAAGAAATCTATTATGGAAATTTAATAGTTCATTGTTGAAAGACACCAATTACATAGAAGACATAAATCAAGTAATTCAAACAGTTATTGAGGAATATGCAGCTCTACCATATTATCGCTGTGGGTTGGCTCAGATTCCTAAATCAGAAATCCAGTTTGTTATTTCTGATCAACTTTTTTTGGATACACTACTTATGAAAATTAGAGGCAAAACTATATCATACGCAACGATGAAGAAACGGAAGGACACAGAAAAACAGAAACATATCGAAAGTAATATTTCTTTACTTGAAAAGAAAGTGGTATTATCTGAAGAAGAAAGACGTGAACTTGAAAGTTTTAAACAAGAGTTTATTACACTTCGGGAAAAGAAGATGGAGGGTGTGTTGCTGCGTTCAAGGGCGAGATGGGTCGCAGAAGGGGAAAAAATAACAAATTACTTTTGTGGACTTGAAAAGCGAAATTACGTTTGTAAAAATATTACGAAACTTACGCTGAATAATGGATCTATTTTAAGTGATAGTGATGAAATTGCCGAAGAAGTTAATAAGTTCTATAAACAAAATTATATTCTAAAAGAGATATTGAATCTTGTGAAATTCTAGATTTAGTAAATAATTTACCAGTACTAACTGAGAGTCAGGTAAATTCTTTGGAAGGCAAAATTACTTTAGAAGAAGCCGGTGTTGCTCTTAAACACATGCGTAATATGAAAAGTCCTGGCAGCGATGGCTTCACAGCAGAATTCTTCAAATGTTTCTGGTTACAACTTGGTCCATATGTTGTAAGAGCGCTTAACGATGGATTCGATAGAAAGGAACTATCTTCGACGCAAAAAGAAGGTATTATCGTATGCATTCCATAGGGTGACAAGCCCAAAGACCGAATCAAAAATTGGAGACCAATTTCGCTTTTGAACACTGTGTATAAAATAGGATCTACATGTATAGCCAACCGATTAAAATGTGTGCTTCCCTCTATCATCAATGAAGACCAGACTGGGTTTATTCCAAACAGATATTTGGGAGATAACATTCGTCTTATTTATGATATACTTGATTATATGATTATATCCAAAAAACCGGGGATACTTTTATGTTTAGACTTTGAAAAAGCGTTTGACAGTGTAAGCTATGATTTCATGTTTAAGGTATTACATGCCTTTGGCTTTGGTCCAAGTTTCTGTCAATGGATAAAAACATTCTACACAAATATTAAGTCAACCGTTTGAGTTAATGGAAAACTAGCTGGTTGGTTTCCTGTTGAGAGAGGATGTCGCCAAGGGGATCCAATATCGCCATATTTATTTGTTATTTGTGTTGAAATCTTAGCAAACATGATTAGACAAAATGAGGACATAAAAGGAATTAAAATAGCTAATACTGAGAATAAAATATCACAGCATGCAGATGATACTGAACTTTTACAAGAAGGCGATCGGAAATCATTTGAAGAATCGATTATGGTTCTTGAAAAATTTGGAAGAGTATCTGGACTCTTACTAAATGCGGAAAAAACGAATGCAGTATGGTTAGGAAGTAAACGAAACTCGCCCGTTAAGTATATGCAACATTTAAATATCAAATGGAACCTTCCCAAATTTAAAATTTTGGGTATCTGGTTTACGAGTGATTAAAAAAATTGTGAAACTATGAATCTCGAAGAAAAATTTGCAGAGATAAAAACATTGTACAAAACTTGGCTAAAAAGGCAGATAACACCTCTCGGCAGAGTAGCAGTACTTAAATCCCTGATCGTATCAAAACTAACTCATCTATGGATGTTACTACCGAACCCACCAGACTACATGATTGATGAAATTTAGAAATTTACATTTAAGTTTGTATGGGGTAAAAAAAGAGATAAAATTAAGCGAAAAACATCTGTAAAAAATATACAGCATGGGGGTATAGGAATACCAAACATATGGAAGCAAATAAACGCATTAAAGTTAACTTGGATTCGGAAACTTTCATCAAGTAACCATAATTGGAAAAAAATACTCTGCTCATTATATTACAAGGCAGAAATTATTCATAAATTGGGTGCCGATTTGTCTGGGCAGGACAAGTTAAATAATTTCTGGAGAGATGTATTCAAAGCATATAAAGAAATAGATGAGATTGTTGGTGTCTAAACTGCAGATGAATTCTGTTTAGAGCCTTTATTTTGTAATGGGAACTTGATGATTGGGGGCAGATCCAAATTTTATAAAAACTGGATAGAAAATGATGTATTCTGCGTACGGAATCTTTTGGACGAAAATGGTGATTTTTTGAGTTTCCAGTCCTTTGTTGATAGGTATAACATCAATACAGATTTTATAACATATAACGGTTACATTAGTGCTGTGAAAAAGTATTCGAGAGAAGCTGGAGTAGAAATAACATGTTATGAAGAAGGTGAGTCAAATAAACTAATGTCTGTGATATGTTCAGTTTCACGAGGAGCCTCACTTTATTATGATCTACTGATTCAAGATACTCTAGAGCCAACTTTTTGCAATAAATGGAATGAAAGATTACCGAAGGACGTTAATTGGGCTAAAACTTTTCAGAAAACCCAACAGATAAAAGATATTAAGTTAAGATGGTTTCAGGTTAGAATTAATAATAGAATACTAGCAACCAATATTGTTTTGAAAAACATGGGCATTGAAAATTCAGAAAAATGTTCTTTTTGTAAGAGAGAATCAGAAAAAATTCAACATTTATTTTGGTACTGCCCTCATGTTCAAACTTTTGGCAAGAATTTCAAAATGAAATGAATAGAAAATGCGAAACTATGAATCTATTATTGAATGAAAATATTGTCCTGTTTGGTTGTGACAATGAGTGTAGACCAGATAAAATATTTGACTTAATCCTGTAACGTGCCAAATTCTATATTTACAAATGTAAATATGAAAAAGATTTGCCATTATTTCAAGTTTTCATCGTGTATTTGAAAGCAAGATATGAAATAGAAAAGTATGCTGCATGTCTTCAAATGTCCATCACAAAGTTCGTTACACAGTGGCCCCCATATTCTTTCTTATTGGATTAATGCTTTTTTTCTGGCAAGGTTTCCAAATAACATGGCAACGGTCAGTTGCTTTGTTTTCCCTGTTGGATTAATTTATTTGTTCCGTTCAGTTATTTTGTTTTCATTTGTATAACTATTATTCTTTTTGTGTTTACCCTTTGTGGTTATTAGTGTGTCTATATTGCCTATGATACGATTAAGAAAAAACGCATACAGTGTTTATTAAGTGACCGTTATCACTTTGATAGTTGTAGAAGTAATAACAGTAGTAGTTGTGGTGGTAGTAGTAGTTCTATTGATGGTATTAGTATTCGCAGTAGTAGCAAGGTAATGATGTTGAAGACGTTGATGATGAAGATGATGATGATGATGATGATGTGTCTTTTGCTGTTGTTGTAATTGTCTTACTGCGATAAGTATGCGTTTTGCGTTTTGTACTCCTTACTTGTATTTTGTTCTTATGTTTTGTAATAAAATGTGCATTAAAAAAATACAATGCTGAACAATTAAGTAGTGGGGGAAAACAGGTGCATGCTAACAATTCTTCAGTCATTATAATAATGACTTGGCAAAGATTTGAACTTTTAGAAAATAAATGAAAATGAAGAAAATGGGGAGAATGTATTATGAATAATGAGAAACCCTTCACTAGCTGCCTGAGGGAACCATCGTAAACCCTCTCGAAGGCAGACATATTTGCATTGTCTGCTCCTAGGCCTTTCGTCCGCTGGATCGGACTCATCAGGGAGACACGGCTGATTGTGTCTGCGCTTCTGGGAACAAAGAAAAATCGAAATCTTAGCAAACTACTTTAGAGGAAACTTTCCGACGAAGATGGGACCGCACACCTCGCCAAATTTGCCCAAGTGTCTGGAGACAATTCAGTGTCAGAACAGAAACACAAAACTAATGTTTTGGAGCTGAGAGAAAATGGAGAATTGGAATTTTTTTTTTTTTTAGTTGAGTTGGGGGGGGGGGGGGGGGGGGGGTGGACAGCTTGGTTTTTGCGTCGCACAATAAAAATAAGCTGACCGGTCAGAGATACATTTCACCTTGCTGAAAGAGATAGCCACTACATTGAGGGTAGACATGAACATGTAAGTGAAGAAGTGAAAGAGGAAATGGCAGAAATGATATATGGTTGGTTCATGAAAAAAACTCAGCCCGGATCTGCTGAAGAAGAAATTTGAAGCCTACAACAGACCGGCAAATTGTCAGAAATTGATCGTCCCAATGGTAAATCACGAGATACGGTCAAAATTGCCGTCTTAGACCATCAAATGCGACCTGAAAATGCAACGTGTTCAAAGGGCGTTTATGAAGACGGCGGCAGCGTGCATGCGCGCTGTGAACGGATTACTTGATAGTGGTTTGCCCAGTTCAGAGGTGAATTCTGAAGCCGTGAAGCATTGCACCAATGCAGTGGCTATCTTGGGTCACGTTTCAGGCCAGATTTCGCTGTGCAGATGCAGTGGCATCAGACTACATGCAAACAAATGCTTTTCGAGGATCTGTGATGAATCAGTCCCGATCACAGACCACTTGTTTGTTGACAGTTTGTCTGTGACACTCAAAGATGTGTGTGAGACCAACCGCATTAGCTTCAGTGTAGGCCAAGAGTGTGGATACCATGGAAACGCCCGCTACTATCGTGGACATGTGGATGGTTCTTGATAATCAGGGTCAGATCGCACACGTGGTCGTTTTTTTGACCAAGGAACAGATCACACAATGGCGGCATGGTTTCAGCAGAAACGGTGGTATGAGAATTCTGGCTCCCGATAGACGAGCTGAGCTTGGTTCCATCTTTAAACCCCAGAAACATGAGTTTACTGCTGGTAGATTACGACAGTTTGAAGATGCATGGGCTAGAATCACTTGAGACCGAGAGCTTTTAAGCATGATAGAAGGGGTAAAGGTTAAATTTGAATTGGACTGTCCTTTATCTGGCACAAAAAGTAAAACGTTACACACCAGAAAGCGTCCAAGAAAATAAAACTCCTAGTGAGCATTGCCCTGGTGCCTTTTTTCTCTTCAGCTTTTTAACAAGGAAAAGAACGATAGAGATTATCATATGATTTTAAATCTAACAAAAAGACTCAATTTAAAAGTCAGTTATTATCATTGCAAAATGGATACTGTGAGCACAGCCCTGATCTGATAACTAAAGGCTGCTTTATAGCTCAATTGATCTGAATGATGCTATTATAGTGTAGCAATCCATGAGCAGCACAGGAAACTACTCAGATTTCAATGAAGACATCAACTTTAGGAATTCAATGCTTTACCCAAAGGCCCACCATCACAAAACTGTTACAATTTGTCTATGCCTCCCTGAGAATGAAAGGTCATGTCTATACGGGGTTTTAGGATGATTCTCTGTTCATTGGACTCACAAAGAGCAATTGCATGAGGAATGTTATAGACACCACTGATTTTTGTTTTAAGTAAGGGTTTATTGTTCACCACAAAAGTCGGTTATTCAGCCCACCACACGCATTTAATACCTTGGAGTGATCATAGATTCTGTCTCCACGAAATTAACACTTACTGCTGAAAGGGCTGTCAGCATACTGTCTAGTTGTCAAAAGCTTCTTGATGAGCAAAGTCACACAATCCGTGAGGTTGTTCAAGATACAGACAAAAATTGTGGCTAGCTTTGCCGCTGTCAAGTGACTGATACAGAGAATGACATTTGCAGTATTGAACCAGATGTAATTGTCACCACCGATGCTATTGACACAGCTTGAAGGTGTGAGTGTGAAGATACAGCTTCAGGTAGACAACTGTTGCTACATGAAAGGGTCTTTTACATTGATTATTTAGAATTAAAAGCTGTTTTGCTTGCTTGGCAATCATTTCAGGGGAAGCTGGAAAACAAACGTAGCCAATACCGCAGCAGTCAGCTGTATCAGTCGCATGGGCACAAGCCATTCAGATGCTTGTAATGACATCACATTTACAATTTGGTGACGGTGCATGTCTACGAACATCTGGATCAGTGCAACGCATATTCCATGGAAGCAGAACAGGACAGTTGATAAGGAGTCCAGGCGTCAGAACACTGATGCTGAGTAAAACTTGATGAGCAGGCTCTGCACTCTGACTTCCGGCAGGTCAGAGCTTCTCCAGATATTGACCTCATTGCCAGGTTGAACTTAAATGCGGCAGTATATTTTGTACAGGCCAGATCCAGAAGCTAAAGCAGTTGAAGCATCTACAGTGGTAAGCATTTTTCACCTTTCAGCATTCGGAGGGACAACGCAGAAGGGATAATTGTGGTACCCAACTGGCCGACACAGCCATGATTCGCTGTTCTTCAACATCATTTCTGCTGCCCTCCAGTAGAACCCATGTGTAGACGCTGTCTTCTTCACCTACCTAGTGACCTCAGAGCAGTACGAAAGATTCGGTTGCTCTAATCACGGATTCATGGAGACCCAGAACGTGTAAGTCCTAAATATCTACATTCAGAAATGGCAGGCATTTGTAAGCAGAAATGCAATCACTTCTTGTACTCATATGCATGTAGCAATGTTTTGACAGAACTGTGTGCTGCAGGCGCTGGTTATAGTTAACCTAGCTAGAAGTGCTGTTTCAGCATACCTTTGTCCTGATAACGCAGAAACAATAGGTCAGTATCCTGTAGTCTGTAAAACAGTCGAAGGTGTGTTTAACAATAAACCATCACTCCCAAAGTGTAGTGACTCATGGGATGGAACACAGTCATTGATATATTAGTACAGTGGCCAGATGCAGAACAGCTCCGCTTTCTGAAACTCAGAACACTTACGTTACTTGCTTTGCTGTCAGGTCAGAGAGGACAGACTCTTCATAGACTTACTGCTGGTGATGTAAAATTCCATGAGTCTAAATGGGCACCTTTATACAGCTCACTTTTAAAACAGACCAACCAGGGACTCACCTGAAGTCTTTAGTGATACCTTGTTTTAAAAACAAGAGATTGTGTCTGGTTCATCACCTTCAACAGTATTTGAAAAAGACTGCCCACCTATAAATTAGGGAAGCACTTTTGTGCAAAAAAACTTTTGCACCCATTGAAAGAGATGCCATTTCTTGTTGGATGAAAGATGTGCTGCTTATGGTAGGAAGAGGCATATCAAAGTACACAGCTCAAAGCACTTAGGCTGCTAATATTGTTGTATTTTAGTCCCTTGCGGATTCATTCCAAGAACTGGCTCTCAGCACTTGTGTCTTAGAGGATATTGTTTTATATTTTCTACTTTTCAAAAGAAAATGTAGCTTGTTTTGCTCTTTCGTGATTTTCTTTTGCTTCTTAGATGGCACCTTTGGTTGGTTTTTTGAAAACTCAACAAACATACTACGGTATTACACACCAGCCTTTTCTGGGATTGCATTCTTCTTAAAACTGAAAAGGCAGAGGAGTCAAATTACCACTTTCCGCGGTCACTGAGGAGAAACCACCAAGTTTCGAAATATCGGTATATGACCAGGAGTTATATGTTAGTGAGTTTCCCTCCCTATTGGAGGATGTCTCTCCCCTTGGAGAATATAAGCTTGCTGAAGGCTCATTTTGAGAAGCATTTATTTTATTTATTTTTTCCCCATCCACCCACTCAAGCACATACTGTTAGTTAGGCAGAATCATCTGCCACTGCAGGTATGAATGCGTATCTCCCCCTATTTCTTCAATCTAAGACATAAGAGCAAGCTTCGTTTATAATTCAATATATATATATATATATATATATATATATATATATATATATATATAGATAGATAGATAGATAGATAGATAGAAGAGAGAGAGGGTGTTATGAATTCTCATCAGTTGGCTGGACAGTGGCGAGTGCGTCCTTCAGTTTTTTGTTTGTTTGTTTGTTTGCTTTTGGTTTGTTTGTTTTTTCTAGTGGGTGTTGCATGGTCTCATCAGTTGGTTGGACAGCTGCAAATGAAGGGGGTAGTCCAGGTGTCCCTTGACAGATCTCTCTCTCTCTCTCTCTCTCTCTCTCCTCTCTCCTCTCTCTCTCTGTGTGCGTGCGCGCGCGCGCGCGTGTGTGTGTGTGTGTGTGTGTGTGTGTGTGTGACCAACCTTGTATCAGCTAGTTTTGTTGCTTTTGTGTAGGCCTACTTTATTCTGATCTTGCTACGTGTGCGCATATTCTTCTTTCTTTGAGTGTCCGCCTTCATCGAGTTGAAGATTCTGACACTGTAGCGACAACAATGGCCGAGGCGTTTGCACACAGCTTCAGTGAACACAAGAAAACGTGTAGATTTGTTGTGTCGTGTGTGCGGTGATTGTGTGCTCAGACAGCGAAAAGATAAAGGATTTAACGCTAGACTTTGTACCAACTTCACCAATGATTTATTGCAGTATTTCAGTCTAGATATTTCCGATGATGAAGAATGCAAACAGTTCAAATGTAACTGCATAAAATGTTACTATAAACTGAAAACGAAAACAAACCGCATGTCAACACATTCTAGTGTTGCATTACAAAAGAAAATGCTGCTCATGACATTGACAGAATGTCAGAAATCTGGACAACTTTTAATCCAGATTTTTCTTTGAGTCAGTGTACATCGAGACATTTCTTTCAATTAACTTGCCACCCTGGTCGCCCGAAAACAAGGAAATATCGGTCTATGAAACGGTCCACTCAAGAATATTCAGATCAGTCCGATCTGTGCTTGGACATAGATGAGAGTGTGTTATCATTTTCTCCATCAGTATCAACCCTTATGAAAAAGCCCAGAACATTCTCTGCATAAACATCGCCTGTCATAGCTAGCACATCCAACTCGGCACTTGAAGGTGTTGACATGTCTTATGTATGCTTGGATACTGATGAATGTGTCTCTACGTCAGTTTGTCAATCACCATCGACCCCTAGGCCAAAAACATTCTGCACACAAACATCTATCATATGGAACACATCCAAATCTGCACATGCAAGTTTTGGTCAGTCTGATGTTTGGTTGGACACTGATGAAAGTGTGCCGACGTCAGTTTGTGAGTCAACATCAACGCCAGTTAGAAAGCCTAGGACATCGTGCATACAAACCTCCCCAATCACTGTCAAAACTGCTGTCACTGATGCCACGATATCCCCTTTCCCCCAGCTGAAATTCAAGACAGTGTGTTTAGACTCTGACGATGAAGACGTCGATAAACCTCTCACGGAAGAAGAAACACAGTTGCTGACGCGGCTCATTAGAAGAAAACTGACAACCCGAAGACGTATTGACAGGTGAAAAACCAGAGGTCAGCTTATAGTGTTGAAAAAGGTCACACAGCCCCGTAAACCTTCTGCTCTGGCACCGTCTCCACTGCGGAAAAAGCGGTCCCAGATGATGCAGAAAATCAGAATGAGCATGTCAGGAAGTAGTAAAAAAGACGTCATCAGACAACAGGGTTCTGAAATCAGGAGATCAGTTCAGTCTCACAGACAGAAGATTCTGGAAGCAGCTGGGTTTGACCAAGTGTGAGTGACCAGGGAGCAAGGATCTGCACTGCGAACCACCCTGGAGATGAGTTAGGTAGCACACTGGATGCAGAAGAGAACTTTTCAGAGTGTTGGGGTGACATTTGAAAGTGAACAAAAAGAAAGAGAGGCACAGAAGGAAGCAATGTTTGCTGAAATAGAAATAGAAAAGACAAACCTTGTGTATGTGGATGAAGAAGGGAAGCAAAAAGCGGTAGAAACAGTAGTAGGAAACATAAAATAAAAATACCCAGACTGTGAGCAGCCTACTAGATGAATTTGACAAACACAACAAGCTGATGTGGCATAACAACACAATTCTATAAGATGAGGTCTAGGTGAAGATAGAAGAAGATCATGGCGGGGGTGCATTCAAACTGCTACAAAATGCTTCAAATTGCAAATCTTCACAAACCAAATTCCAAGCGCAGCACGTGTCCCCTGGCCATTGTGGATTATAAGGACAGTCTATGCAATTTGAGAAGAGACATAGACCCTACCAACAACAACTGGAGGCTCTGAAGTCCATGACATGGAGAGACAAACAGATCAAAGTGTTCCTGTTTGGGGACTTTGACTTTCTCCTCAAATTGTATGGACTGTCAGGTACACAGGGGACACAACCATGCCTCTATTGCAATGCATCAAAGTCACAAATACAGACACCAGCACAAAGCAATAAAGACAACATCGTGCACCGCACATTGCAGGGCACCAGTGCAGACTACAAAAAATACACACAGTCCAATAACAAAATCGCCAACCTACACAACTATGTCATCAGAGAGCCCATCATTGATGTGGAGTCGACCCATGTAGCACCCACATACCTGCACATTCTGCAAGGCGTGGTCAAGAAACATCATGACATGCTGGAAAAGGAACCTGATCAAGACAGAACAGTCACTAGCAAACCAGGGGAAACAGGTCGACTCTGACTCAGCCTTTTCTGAGATTCTCCTTCTCGTCTTCTTGATGCAATGCCCACAATCATCAGGTTGATTATTTTGGCATACTAAAAACTGGATCTGCACAGCGGAGGGGGGACTGGGGGGTGGGGGTGGGGGGCTAATGGGGGAGGGGGAGGGGGAGGGAGGGTGGAAGCGGAAGGGGGAGGGGAGGGGGAGGGAGGATGGGGGGATCGGTGAACTCCTGACACAAAAGTGTCAAGAGTGGTGGCTCCAGCCACCTCGTCCGGCAGATTGTTCCAGTCCCTGATGGTGTTGGGGAGGAAGGCGGCCTGACGATAGTCGGCAGGGCACTGCAGCTGGCGGAGTTGGTGTTGGTTACCCCTACGCTGTCTGACAGAGGCAGGTTGGATCTTGGCTTTGTCGAAGTGGACTTGGCCATTGAGTATTCTATACAGTATGGCCAATCTGCTGGATCTTCGACGCTGCTGGAGTGAAGGCCACTGGAGTCGGTCGAGCATGGAGGTGACACTCCATCTGTTGTGGTATCTATTTACCACAAAGTGGGCTGCTCGTCACTGAACCGCTTCCAGCTGTTTTACATGTGTGTCAGAGGAGGGGTCCCAAACTGTGCAGGCGTACTCTAAAAAGGGGAGGACATAGCTTTTGTACGCTGTCTCTTTCAGGTTGGTGGCGCTGATCCTCACGTTGCGCCGCAAGAAACCTAGGGTCTTGTTGGTTTGGGCACAGATGATGTCAATGTGCTTGTCCCATGACAGGTTATTTTGAATGGTCACCCCAAGGTATTTGGCTGACGTCACTGTCTGGAATGTCTGTCCATTTAGTTGGTACGTGCTGGTGGAGGGCTGTCTCTTATGGGTCACTGGGAGGGTGGTACACTTGTCTGAATGGAATGACATCTCCCAGCTTCTCTCCCAAAGCTCTATCCGATGCAGATCTTCTTGGAGTCGATTGGTGTCGTGGTCTGATGTCCTGACCCTGTACACAGCGGTGTCATCGGCGAAGAGTCTGCTCCACACAGTGAGTTGCTCTGGAAGGTCGTTGATGTATACTGAAAACAACGACGGTCCGAGAACCGAGCCCTGTGGAACTCCTGAACGTACGCTGCAGAACTATGATGTGCTGCCCTCGACTACCACTGCTTGACGTTGGCCGGAGAAGAAGGTGTTTTTTTTTTGTTTTGTTTTTTAAATTCAATTATTGACCTTGCCTGTTTGTGACACTCCGTAATGGTGAAGTTTACGGATCAGAAAGCTGTGGTTTACCTTATCAAAAGCCTTCACAAAGTCCAGCACCATAATGTCTGTCTGCTTCCCCCTCTCGGTGTTGTTGGATGGTTCTTTGGTCAGCTCCAGCTGTTGTGTCTCACAGGATCTTTTCTTACAAAAGCCGTGCTGTTGTAGACAAAATATGTCATTCTGCTCGAGGTGGTCCAGGAGCTGCAGAAGAAAAAAAGAATGTTGGAGATAAAGATTGTTTTCAGTGAGCCAGCAAATGAAACAGCATCACTCAGCGCTTTAGTGCTTTCCCGAAAGAGCAGCATTACCTTTCAGAGTTGGTGTTAGAAACGTAACAGGAAATAGAACTCCAGTCACAGCCAGATCTTTCAAAACTGGCCAGCCCTGTTACCAAGCACTTAGATGTTGTGCTTCAGCAGCATAGAGTACATCCACAGATATACCATCGACGATTGTTGGTAACCACTGCCACACCTACCTGAAGCCAGACACAGTAGGACTTCTGTGTGACAGTGTAGTGGACAAAACAGCAGAAGTGACTTAGGACACAGACATCATTCTGAAGGCTAGGAACATTTCTCAGAAATTCAAAACACTAACCACACTGTTTTCTCACATTCACGCAAACATCTCACATCAAACGCCCGTGACTGACACAGATGAGGTCGACATAGTGGACAGTGACATCAAAGAATGCATAGCTTCCTTTCGCAAATCATTTCCGGAAATACCTGTCATTCCAAAGCAGGACACTCTAGAAAGTCACTGCGTTCCATTCAACCGTTGGGGGGGGGGGGGGGGGGGGGGGGGCAGCAGACATACGCACTCGTCAACTTATTTAAAAGACAGGCATGGTCACTGAAAACACAGGAAGCAAAACTGCAGGTGATAACTGAAAACACATGGCTTATGTCTCTTCCCCCCTCCCCCCGCCAATCAGACGTACTTTCCTCAACTGGAAAACTTCAAGTGGAAGTCCAATAAACACCCAAACACTTAAGAGATGAGAAGCATTCCCTGTCCAATCCCTTACCCCATCTCTAGGAAAACCAACGAATTAATTCAGCCAATTACAATTGAGAGAGAGAGAGAGAGAGAGAGAGAGAGAGAGAGGAGAGAGAGAGAGAGAGAGAGAGAGAGAGAGAGAGAGTTGCTGTTTTTGTTGTCATATATATGTATATATATATATATATATATATTATATATATATATATATATATATATATATATATATATATATATATATATATATATATATATATATATGTGTGTGTGTGTTGTGTGTGTGTGTGTGTGTGTGTGTGTGTGTGTGTGTGTGTGTGTGTGTGTGTGTGTGTGTGTACGTGTGTCTGTGTGTCTGTGTGTGTCTGTGTGTGCCGCCCTCCCCCTCCCGTTTATACGGATGTTACGAAATTGTGTTACTCAGTCTTGAGTAGGCTTACCTTGAAGATGAGAGCGCAACAACAATTTGCATTAGTACGTGTTGATATATGTGACATCAGTTTCAAATGGATCATATTCAGTGATTTGAATGAAGGAAAGTTCAAGGTCAGGTAGTAAGCATTTCATTGTTTGTAACTGACAGCTTTATGTGTAGCATGCTTAAGACTTGCTTTTCTGTAAGCATGGTCTGGCTAAAATAGAATCAGTATCGGCATGCTTCACAAGCACTTAGAACACATATATACAAGGAAAACATGTCTGGGCCATGTTCTAGTGAAGCTGACCTGTGTAGACAGTGACTGTTATTCAAGCCCTCTAGCAGCTGTCAGGTAGGATCTCACGAATTATCCTCAGTCAGTTGTAAAGGAAAGACATATATATTCAATATGTTTCAGTTTGAGTGTGATTGAAATTGAGACGCATGCTCTCCACTGAGTTGAACTTTCATTTCACTTTGTGTGTGTTCGTCAGTTTCTTTCAGTCGATTTTTGATGGCAACAATTTGTGCTGCTTGCTAGCAATGTGCATGAAAGAAGACCGATTCGTGTTTGGCTTCGTTCAGTCAGTCAGAGACCCCACAATCCAGTAATATCAATCTCACATGGTGAGCTGCTTTTTGGCACAGACTGTTAATGAAGAAACACAGCACCCTATTTCCGACACACTATCGGGCAGACAGCTGGTATCACATTACGTGTAGGGAGGAATGCTTGTGGAAGGTCGGCGCAAGGGAGGTGGCAGCTGCGTGCTGCAGTGCGCTGTTTACTCAGACTGCTGCCACTTCTGCTGCTTTCCTCTCGCCTCTCCTCTGCGAACGGTAGGAGACCATTTCCCTTCACTTCTAATAAGTACTTCTCGGGGACCATTTCCCGTCGCTTCTAACCAAGCAATCCTCTGCAGACAAGTGTATCAACCTTCAACTTCCTGGTAAGTCCAGGGAGCAAGAAGATCTCTCCCCACCCATATAACAACAACCCGAGTCCCTGCTTGGACAAGTCACCATCTCCTATGTCTGAGGTGTGACAGAAGCCCTTTCATGCAAGATCAGGAGAAACGCTGTGGGGGTACATGCCAAGCCATACACCTCCATCAGGAGCATGCTTGACCAATCGCAGGCAATCTACAAAATCCAGTGCAGTGAATGTAATCAGTCATATGTGGGTGAAACAGAAAAAAACTGAGGTTCCGTGTCAAATAACACAAGAGGGACTCTCCCTGGTAGGGGAACACATGATCAACAGCGGAAATGTGTTCTCCAGCAGCAACATCAACGTCCTGGACCGGGAGGCCAGATGGTTCCAGAGAGGGGTGAAGGAGGCCATGTACATCGCGGCCACCACACCAACCCTCAACCAGGACCGGGGGAGACACATCCTGCCATCGGTCTACAACATCCTAGTTCGGTAGCATGACGTCAGGTCGACTCACGGATGTGCGCACCGAACACAGTTCACCTCATCAGTTGAACAGTACTGATGAAGGCTGCTGGATGGTAGCTCTGGTTTCGTCCATTTTTCTTGACTGTCCAGATGCGAATGTTTAATCAAGTCTCATTTAATTTTCAAATTGAATTGGATAGATAGATACATGGATGGGTGGATAAATGAATGCATGGATAGATGTTAATCAGTTTTGATTTCATTTAATTAGATAGATGGATACATATATGAGTGGATGTTTGGAATGAAAGATAGTTTAACCCATGGATAGATGAAAGGATAGATGAATGGGAAAATGGATAAATAAATAGATGAATAGACTTTCAAGTTTATCAATGAACGTTCATTTTTTTACAGTTTATTGTTGATGCAAACAGATATAAAGAGCCGAATATTTGATTTAATGGGCATGACAGGATAATGATCCGGATATTGACAGCATTGTAAGTGCACCATTTCGTCATCCCAATGGTTTGACATTTTCTCTCTGTGACTGAAATGTTTACTTGACTGATTGGGCAACAACATGTTTCTCTGCCCACCAGTGGGATCTGTTCCATGGTGCTGGTTGAACACATGCTTGAACTAAGATAATATTCCCTGTAAATTTCTCAACATCGTCTTTTATGTCCATTTTTTTAATGCATCATTAATTTCATCAGTGTGATTATGAGAGAGAGTTGCATGTCACAACATTTTCAAATATCCTTCGACAAAGACCATAAGGCTGAAATATTGAAGAAAGATTATAAGAGAGACGCAGTTTGCTAGATTTGACTTTCATGCAATGGATTTATGTGACAGTAGGATGAAGCACACAGGGTGGCTGTGGAAGAGGAATCGTGTTCAATACAACACCATCACCTGACGACAAGCAGTCAGCGCTGACTGCAGCAGACGACTTTACCAGTAGCAAGTCTTCCTTTCTGTGCTGGCCACTATCTCTTCAGCACTGTGAGGCGCTATCACCCATTCCACTTTTTCTCCACCTCCTCTTTTCATCTTACAGCCATTGTCAGCGCCCCTCTCCCTACACCCCCTCTTCCCCGCCTCGTCTCCAGCCCTCCTCCCCTCTTGACTGAAGCACTCTGAAATATACTGACCTTAACAACCGATGGCCTCTCTGCTAGTAACAGAAAGCCCACATGTTAACTTATTGACATGAATACGCATCCTTATAGCGTATTGAAAATGCTCATCATCTGTATGACGTAATGTGTTTGCGTACATTTGTGTGACACAGTGTTTGTACGTAGCATGCCTGGCACCTAAATGCACATATGGAGTTCTATGCTTAGTAACATATTGTTTTTAATCTCCACCTCTAGCATAAATCATATGGAATTGTCTAGTATTCATGTAAATTAATTTAGCTGCAAAGTGAGACGACTGCAGGCGGAAATCTAAACAAATCTTAAATAAATGTTAGCAAACCGCCAAGACAAACGTGGACAAACGAGCTTAAGAGGTCGAAACGTTTTGTTCTGTCTTGTGACTCGTTTGTTCACGTTTCTCTTGGCAGTTCGCTAACATTTATTGAAAATTAATTTGTTATACTGTAATTGTTTATACAAGAATTTATTCATCTATTTATTCATTCTTGCATAAAGTATAATACACATGTCTTTTGTCACTGCAGAAACCAACAACCATAAATTATAATATTATTATCATTAATGATAGTAATAATAATAATAATAATAATAAATAATAATAATAATAATAATAATAATGATAAATATTATTATAATAGTTATAATAGTAATAATAATAATAATGATAGTGATGGCGATGATAACAGTAAAAGTAATAGTAGTAATAATGAAAATGTTAATAATGATATTAATAATCATGATAATAATATTAATGAAAAAACATGATAATAATAATGGTAATAGTGATGATGATAATAATAATTTTAAAAAGTAAGAATAACGACAACAACAATAATTATGATGCTGTTGTTGTCGTTGTTGTTGTTGTTGTTGATGATGATGATGATGATGATGATGATGATGATGATGATGATGATGATGATGATGATGTGTGATGATACGATTTTCTATTATGGATTTCAGTGTTGAAAAGAATTTAGCTGGTCTAGAATTAATCCATTTACTGCAAGAAGACTGGATTATATACTGACCAGTTCACCTATTTTTGAAAATGTAGTGCAGAGTACTATGCAGAGTGTGTCTTTCTCAGATCACAGAGGTTGTTGTGTTTTGGTGAAGTTCGTTGATGTTGTACATGGTTAAGGGTATTGGAAATTTAATGGATCCCTTCTTTTGGATATAAACTATGTTGATTATATAAATCATATTTTAGACACTTTTGAAACCCTGAAGATGATAATCAGATAACTTGGGAGCTATTAAAAATCAAAATCAAAGAATGTACAATTAAATTTTCAAAAGAAAAAGCCTTGTTAAACAGAAATAAATTAGCACGACTGAATGCAGATTTGAATACACTCGATAGTGCCCTCAGCACTTATCCCGACTGCCAGGAAACTCTGCCTAAAAGAGAGCTCGTAAAACTAAAATTAGAATTAGAAGAAACTAGCAAAGCCTGTGCAGCTCAGGTAAGGGCTCGAGTTCAGTGGATTGAACAGGGGTAAAAAAAAACTCTCTAAGTTCCTTCTTAGTTTAAAAAAGCAAGAGCAAACTCTAAGATCATAGAAAATATTTTTAAAAAGCAAACGGGGTTGAGATCAAGGGACAAAAAAACATTTTAGCTGCACAAAGAGACTGTTTTAGGAATTTATACAAGAAAAAGATAAATAGTGATAATATGCTACATAGAACACAGGCCTTCCTGCGTGGTGTTAATTTACCTTCTCTATCTGCTGATGATAAAGCTTACTGCGATGGTAATCTTTCAGAGCAAGAAATCAGGAGTGCACAGAAAGGAATGAAAAATGGCTCTAGTCCTGGCACTGATGGATTAACCGTTGAATTCTATAAAGTATTTTGGAGTTGGATAGGTAAATATGTAATGGAATCTTTTAAGACCGCATTTACTTCGGGGAGCATGTCTTCAAGTCAACGAAAGGCCGTAATAACTCTTATACATAAGGGAAAAGGTTTAGCAAGAAATGATCTCAACAACTGGCGACCAATATCTTTAACAAATGTTGATTATAAACTCCTCGCTAAAAGTCTAGCTGCGCGACTGGGTAGTGTCATTGATTCTCTAATATGTGATGACAAAGTAGGATACATGAAAGGAAGACGTGTGTCCACATTATTACGTCTAATCGATGATGT
>CM031627.1:46957724-46967724 GCA_018398815.1 Conus ventricosus
AAAAGGGGGTGTAGGAAAAACGACGATCGAAAACCCGGAGGGAGGGTGCGATCCGAAAAAATTTGATAGAAGTGACACGTGCGATGATAAACACGCACAAGTGTAGCGACGTGAACGACCGACGATGTGAACGAAAGTCCGAGGTAGTAAAGTGGTAAAGTAGCAATTGCGCTCCCACCAAGAGCCTCACGCGGCAAGAATACTAGGGTTTAGCGCAAGGCACAACTGAATCAAGTTTGAAACAAAGACACCAGCAATCTTAACACAAAGGCAAGTATAGGCGAGACAGAGCACAAGACTTATCTTGCTTTGACGGCAGGCCGAAGGTGAATGAGGTAGAAGAAGTTGACACCGGCGTCTTCCGAGGCGGAAGTGGGGTGACGTCACGTGACTGTCTTATGACTGCATTGGCCACGGATAAAATTCGGCCTGACAGAGCTGGCTAACTGCCGTTGAATGCTATGGTCTGACAGGTTTACAGTATATGACCCCAAAACAAGGCAAAGAAGATTTAGCAAAGGCAAAGACGCTTACGAGAAAAGACAATGCTCATTAGACTTTATTAATAAAAAGTTAAGGGAACAGGGACATGCAGAGCAAACATTTACAGACGTTGTTTGAGGCAATGAATGAGTATTACTTAGGGGACAGGAAAGAAGTTTCTTACATCACCGCCGCCAAACTGTCTGACTTTTATGAACCGTCAGAAGAACAGAAATAGCAGAAATTGGTTTTACTGTGGGTGCATGGGAGCAATCTATATTCTTGCACAAACAATATAAAAAACAATTAAAAATACAATTAAAAAATACGATGTACAAATTTATTATTCCCTAAAGGTTATTGGAAAGGAAAGACTGCTATTGAAAAATGAGTAAAGTGCTAGAGTGTCCGAATCAAATGCAAAGACTGGCTTTCAAAAAAAGGGCAATTTGGGCAATTATTCCCCGCTCCCAAAAGAATGTAAGGCCTAGATTTGTTAACTCAGTTTCCTAATGACACCACCAAATGGACTTGCTGTATCTTCCACATGACAAAGTTAGAGAAAAAAAGTTTAAGTATGCTCTGACAGTTGTTGACATGGCTTCAAGATACAAAGACGCTGAGCCTTTAACAGAAAAAAGCTCAACTGCTGTGGCTGTGGCTTTACAAAAAAATATACATGCGGGGCCCCAAATTAAAGTATCCTGGGATGATCCAGTTGATGATGGAAAAGAGTTTAAAGGTTCTGTAAACCAGCTGTTTTAAAACATTCATGTTACGATTAAGAGAGAGGGATCCAGGCAACCATCGATCACAAGCTCTAGTAGAAACTTTAATAAGAATCTAGCTGAACGCCTGTTTACCTATCAATATCACAGAGAAATTATGGACAGAACCCCTAACACAGAATGGGTTAGGAGATTGCCAGCAGTCTTACGCCCATGAACAATGAAGAATTAAAGAAACCCGGGGTTTTGAAGCCAGTAAACGAAATTAAATTTAAAAAAATTGGCATTACTGAAGATGTGCAGGGCACTCAAAAACTCTTGCCGTTTGGACTAAAAGTAGATATTTGTATGCTCCTGGAGAGGCAGAAGGCGATGTTAGAATTAGAGCCACAGATCCCATATGGGCGTAATGTATATGAAGTTGAAAGAATCATGAAAACAGACCCTCCCGTATATTATTTAAAGAAACTCTCGGTCTAAAAAGCCTGCCCCTAAAAAAATCCTTTGTTCGTGAAGAGCTGCAAGTTGTCCCACCAACACAGTGAGTTAACAAAAAAAATAGTTATTTATTTTTGCTAAACTTATTTTTTTTAGCCTATTTTGGGTTTAACTGATCGTGTGTTTGTTTTTCAATGTTCTGTTTAATTGCATCAGTGTCAAACCTGTCGTGAAGTAAACGTCTTTCTCCACTCCTTTTGGAGTTAAATTTTCTGTCGTCTGTAGTCCTCCCCGTCGGCTATAAGCTTCTGAAATTCTTCGTCCGTAATGTTTTCATCCTGTAATGATTTGCTTATCTTAATCTTAATGAACAAAGTTTTGCTGATGCTAGGGCTACAATGGGGGTGTGCTTTTGAAATTTTAGGAGTTAATTTTTTTAAGACAGCACTTACAATCATAGACACAGCGCCTAAACCTAACCCAAGACCTCCTAAGGGCAAAAGAGACTGGCGCCCCGGCCCCGGTGGTTAAAACGGAAAACTAGACCCAGCACTTAGCTAGCTACAGCCGATGAGCCAGTAATTACATAAAAAAGGGTATTTAAAGCTTTAGCATATTTCTTTCTAGTAACTCTATACTTATCCAAGTCACTTTTATTTCCTTTTGAAGTTCAGTATTTGCTTTAATCTAAACTGTTAAACCTCCATTTTTAAATAAGATTATTTTTTTAAATTTTAATCTTGTAATATCTTCTTATTAATCCTTCTGGCAGCACTTCACTAACAGAGTAAACGCAATAAAATCAACATACTTAATGAGAATAAAGTCGAGTACTGTTAGTTTGTCTTTGTCAACACACAGTAACCTTGTCGATGATACATGAGTATTTATTTTGTCTCCGTTTTTAGTAATTGCAATACTGAGGTTAAGAGGGCATCCAAGTTTTCAGCCTTTATTTGTATACCTCTGATTAACGTATGTTCTGGCAAACTGTATCGCCCTCCCTCGGAGTAATAAAAAGGCGAAAAATCATTGTCATTTTGCCTAGGTAGTGACGATAGCGACGGGGTAAATTCTAAGCCGACGGTGTCATTCACCAATTCAGCGGACTTCTTTCGCTGTAGCATATATTCAGAACCCTGCATAGTTATTCAATCTGTTTCTTTCTGTTTTTGGGTTTCCCGGAACTAGGCTAACAAAATAGGGCCCCCTACATTCAAAGCCTTTCTAAAATTGTTTTTCTTATCAAAGTATATATGGGGCTTCGTAGTTCAACTTTAAATTTCCCAAACAATTTCAGGAAGCCGCCCAAGCAAGTTTGTATTCATGTTTGACAAAATCGTTTGCCCTTAAATTTCTTATCTCTTCTAGGGTAGGATATTGCTGTCGTTTTTTGCTTCAATTTCTGTTCGTTTGTAAACCCCCTCATCTGTGTACTCAAATCCGTAAACATTTCCTGGCACTTTCCCATTAGATCAAACTCATTTGTGTCTGCTAGGTCTTTTTTGCTCTACTGAACGCATTTAGGGCTAGCTGCACTTTTGATTCTGGCCCCCGAGACATTCTTTTTTAATATATAAATTTAACAAACAAATTGTTATAAGCAATCAATAATAAACAATCTGCAATAAACAAGCGTATGAAAAGGGGGTCATCCTAAGATAGTTAGCGTGAGATTTTAAATGCTCTTTATTTTTTTTAACTCATCTTTGTCCCTTATTATATAATTTTCACTTAAACATTCTTTCAATAACTATCTTTGTCCTTAGTGTAAATATAATCAAAACCCATTTTAAAATGGATCGAAAGTCTTTAAGACTGCATGTATTTCTGAGTTAAGAAACCAACTGAAACTAGGCGTGACGCCCACTAAAGGCTAGCTTTGACAGAGCTTTTTTTTTTTAACAATGTCTTGTTCAGCTGAACAGTCTTCAATAATAAACAGGTTTCAGTTCCCTCAAATTATCTATAGTAATGTTTTAAACAGTCGCTCATTTGTCACTAGGATCAACTAAAAAATATTTTCTCGTCTGTCCAAATAAACTTCCCTTTCTTTTTAAGGGCTTGTTGTGCTTAATGGTTGTGCAGAATATAACAAGTGTTCGTAATGAAACCTGTATATTGTTTGTAAAAAATCAGTACGAAGACAGTTTTCCCCCACCCGTAATCCCCCAGATAAGAGAACAGTGGGATCTTTAGGCAGAAACTTCAAACTATCCATCTGTTTTTATTAGAATATTTCTTCTGCATTTTAATAAGCCCCGTCTTTTAGCCTGTTTTCTTCAATATTTAATGGCATCACAACCATAAAATGTGCATTTTTATTGGGCCGTTTCCATCTGCTTTCTTTTGAATTTTTTAATTTTTATACCATCTTGCCTACCTTTCTCCCCTTCCAAACAATCTGTTGTCAAATGTAGATCTAAAATCCAGCACAGCCCATATTTTGGGTATTAAGTAGTCTTCGAGTCTTAATCATAAAGGCGAAGTTTTTTTTCATACACGATCACTGTAGGATCTCTTTGCCTACCTCCAGCGAACAACTTTCTTATTTCATCAAAGTGTTGGTGAGGTAAAAGTCCGCGCCCTGAATACAGCCGATCGCAAATTGCCATTTATTACGCAGTCAACCTTCTCAATTTTTGGATTATAAAACGCTTCTGATTCTCTCTGAAAAGGAGCTGTTCCTTCAGTAAACAAGAAACAAAATTCCTTTAAAGACTTCAGAGACTGATTTAGATGTATGTTCCAGAGAGGGTCTCGCTTGTTTCTATTTTGTAATGGCGTGTATAATGTTCTAATAAATAACTGTTTTTTCTTTTATACTGGGTTAAGATTGTTCTGGCCAGTCCAGGGTTAGTAACAACATCAAACTCAAGAGAGATGTCACTAACTGTGTATTTAGCTAAAGGGTCTTCAGACAGAACGACAGAATCGCTAGGATTAAATGTTAGATGATAAGTAAGTTTTTCTTTTAGTGCGCCTTGATAATATGGCATATGCGTCTTTAGCAGTTCAAAACTAAAGGATGCAGAATCTGTTGCCAAATGCTTCTGTTACTGCCTCATCTTTAACATCATTCTTTGCATCTCCCGCTTTAAGCCTGTGCTTGAGGCCATTTGGGCTTTGTATTCCCTGATAAGCTTTCTCTTTCCTTTCTTTTTTAGGCAGCCATAGATCAGAATAGAGGGTAAAAATATCTGCCTCTCTTAGTAAAAAGGCTTCTCTGCCCTCCAGTTTAATTACTATATAATTAACGATAGCCCTGCCTAAATTAGCAACAACAGTAGCATTAGGATCTGTCGATTTAATATCTATTTTAAATGATAGTTTAGCAGTGCCTGGCATTATAACATCATCAGCGCCAAGATCAGGGAACATAACTGTTAATGTTTGTCCAGGCTGAACTGTTGATGGAGTATTTACACTAATTACAGTCTGCCTTATACCTTTTACACCATGGGGTTCCTTCTCTTTTCTGTATGGATCGAGGTCACAACCGTATGAGTTCATTTTTATAAAACAAAAAAGAATATAAATAAAAAATATGGCTGAAGATTTTGACGCAATTGATCCTATTGAAGAAGATGAAACAGAACTAGGCCCTTCATTGCAAGAAGAGCTTGAAGAGCAGCAGCAGGCCAAGGAGTATGTTTAAGTCAAATACGGCTGTTAGATAGAATTGAATCATTATATAGCCATATGGGCGAGAACAGCCAGAAGGACTTAAGGTTTCTAATTTTTCAACAGATAAAAATAATCATTTGTATGTACGAACCAGTAAAGGAAAGAGTGTGTGGCTTACTGCAAAACCAGACCCAGCCCTGTTTTTTAAGCAGAACCACAATTCTTAGAGATCTCTCTGTTATTGACCAAAGGCAATTAAACTTTATTGATGATTTAAGGCCTGAGGCTGTTAGTCTTTTACAAAACTTGGGGCAAGACCACAGGGAAAGTCCTGTTGACAGTGGGAAAGACTACAACTTTGGATCTCTCTTGAGGGCACATAAGACCGTATGGCGAAAGCTTGGCTGTGTCTGGAGTGGCACTGTCTTCATCTGTCCATGGGCAGGGGTGGTTGGGTCTGTGGGGTGTGCTCGCAGCTGGAGGGTGGTGTTTTTCGCCGTGGGCTCTGCAGTCATGAAATACGTGGCTGGTACACCCATGGGGATGCTACTTTAAGGCTGTTATGAGCTGCATCCTGTAGTCTGATTTACCTCTGTTCAGGAGCAGTTAATGTCCCTTGATATCTAATGGAGTGTCCTGCGCGTGCCTGTACCCATCGTCAACACAGAGCAGGCCTCCAAGGGTGGTACAGGACTGCTCTAAAGGCAGGTGAAGACAGTGCTTCTCTGGGTCCTGCCCAGCACCTTCGGGTGTTTCTTTTTCTTCTTGCCTTAACTAGCTGACCCTGGAGAAAGGTCCAGTGACGGTGAGGAAAGACCCACTGACCACAGGGAAAGTCCTGTTGACAGTGGGAAAGACTACAACTTTGGATTCTCTCTTGAGGGCACATAAGACCGTATGGCGAAAGCTTGGCTGTGTCTGGAGTGGCACTGTCTTCATCTGTCCATGGGCAGGGGTGGTTGGGTCTGTGGGGTGCTCGGCAGCTGGAGGGTGGTGTTTTTCGCCGTGGGCTCTGCAGTCATGAAATACGGGCTGGTAACACCCATGGGGATGCTACTTTAAGGCTGTTATGAGCTGCATCCTGTAGTCTGATTTACCTCTGTTCAGGAGCAGTTATGTCCCTTGATATCTTAATGAGTGTCCTGCGCGTGCCTGTACCCATCGTCAACACAGCGCAGGCCTCCAAGGGTGGTACAGGACTGCTCTAAAGGCAGGTGAAGACAGTGCTTCTCTGGGTCCTGCCCAGCACCTTCGGGTGTTTCTTTTTCTTTTCTGGCCAACACAATCTGAAATACAAAACATACCTCTTCAAGATTTAAATCGAACGGCAGATGAACTAATAGCAGAAATCGAAACGAGTTTAAGTGAGGAGACACATTTAAAAACAATTGACGATTCTCCATTGCCTATGCGCGAAATCCTGGGGCTTAATGAGGCTCTACGGACAATAAGGGGCGAACTAACAAACAATTTAGCAAAACTTGGTGAGCTAGATAGAGAGATAGAAGAAGAAAAAAATAAACTGGCTGATGCAGACGATAACAATTTAGGGCGAGAAGAAAAGGCTAGAACACAGCAGAAAATACAGATTTAATGCTACAAAGGGCGGCCAGGTTAGAAGTGCTGTCTACTAACAGAGCGCAGCTAGCATCACAAACAAGCAGAATAAGAGAAAATATAAACACAATACTTTATGAAAACACTACGCTAGCAGAAAGAATAAGAACTCTGTTCAGGGAACAGGGATTACAATAGTTAGTATATTAACGGCTATTGGGTTTGCCATCTCTACACTCGTTTATGCTTTAACAGGTAGTGCGCCAACAGGGCCAGTAGCGCCTCCAATGCCTCAGCCTGGTAAAAGTTGGATTAGAAAACAATTACATCATCTAGCAAATTTATTGAAGAAGTTAGCAGCTAAAGCGCTTGATGCTCTGCCCAGCATAATAGGTAGTGTTGTTAGTTGGGTTTTGTCTACTATAGGTAAAGTTGCTGGTTATATGGCTGAACATCTGTGGACGTTAGGGGCGCTAGCTGCTGGATTAATTTTTAGTGAAATAAAGCATAGCTAACCCAGTAAAGTTAAAAACACAACGAGGGCTGTCTTTTCACTAGTGTGGCTGTCGATGTGAGGTAGATCAACAGGTGGAGTGCTTTCTGGGCTGCTTTCTGGCTGTGGCGTGCTTATAACTGGATAGCTTTCTTCAGGCTAGGTACTTTTTTAAAATGGATGGGGCGGGTTTTGTGTTTAAGCCTTGATTGTGCCCTAAGTTTTGATTGTCTCCAGCTATGAGGATTTCATTGTTATAATGCTGTATCATGCCAATCTGTAGTCTAAGGTCAGAGGGTAGCATGTATAATCCATGGCCTACAACAAAGTCAACCTTTGACCTAGCATGTGCAAGGACGTCTTGATACCTTTGTATGCTGGCAGGCAAATTAACAGCAGAGTTAATAGCATCTTCTAAATTGGCTAGAAATTGTTTTCTGGCATCAAAGCCTGTAGATTGATGTACTATGCTAGACTTAGTCTGTGCTTGTGCTCCTAATAGACACCAAACGTATGTTCGTATGGAGTCATTAAGTCTTTGCACTCCTGGCATTGTTAGACCTTCACTTTCAATCTAAGATAAATGTTGCCCAAGCATTAGGATGTTTTTGTTCTATGGATCCTAATCGAACTTGTTTGTCTGGTTGAAAAGAGGTGTGGCCAGGCCAGTAGTCATAAGTATATTCTCTTTTTGTGCCCCACAAATACAATGTGCCTAACCCATGATTGCGGTCTAACTTTTGTCTAAAATCAGTTGAAGCATTAATGTTAAATTCGTTGCAGATTCTTTCATATGCATTATTGCCCATTGGGCTGTTGAATGGATTAAACGCGCTGTCGCTTGGGAGGGGCACTTGTAGTTCAGTTAGTATTCGTCTGTACTTGTAATAAACATGAAAGTTATATACTGACCTTACTAAAAGATTGGGGTGGTTCAAATGGTTTGCATATGAAACACCGCAGCCAGTAGTTGCGCAGTAAATGGCAAAATTTAACTGATTCTGGTAAAACGTCATAGGGCGGGATGCCCATGCTGATGGCACTCTATCATTCTTTATTGGCGGATTTAAATATTTAGTTTGTGGGTTTACAAGTCTAACTTGGAAGCCGTATGATTCATCTACTGCAATGGTTAGTAAACTGAAGTCCAAAGATTTGGGGTTATAAAACGCTCCTGTATTGTAAGTGCGCTTTCGTTAAATTTAAAAGTTTCCATTTTTTAAATTAGTTTTTTAAATAGTTATAAAAAGGATGTACATCTATATAACCAAGCAAAACGAGCGTGTGATCTTAACACACCCAATTGACAATAGGCGCGGGAGTTGTAGTATTGCTCTAAAAAAAATTGGCTTTAAAGTTATGTGGGTTAACAATCTGAAGGTCTCAAAATAACTGGATTAATGTTAATGACGAGGTGGGCAATCAAGTAAGTCATATAACAATACCCGATGGTTACTACAACTTTTGTTCTTTAAAAGAAGTACTTAGGGAATTTGGCATACTGATGAGAATTAACGAGGCAAACCTTAGAATTACTATGAATTTCCCACTAGAAGAAAAAAGAGAGTATACTTTTCCTAGAGGGCTTGCTCGAATCTTGGCTTTCACATTAGCAATAAATCTTATAGAATTAGTACAAGAGAAGCGTTTATCAATTTGAGGGTAATAAACCTTCTGATTTTCTCGTGAACCCAATGTTACGTGTCCAATTACAACAGTTAAAAACAGATACTAATTTGTTTAATGGCTATCCATCTACAGTTCTACAAGTGCTGCCGCAACTAAGGTAGGGTTTTGCGATTATCAGTTATATAGTTTTGGCGGAGACAGTGAATTAAAGAATTAATTGAGGGGTCTACAAATTCATTGGATGTAAGAATAACGAACCAAGACGGAAAGCCAGTTGATTGTTCTGATTTATTAATAGTGCTGGAAGTAGAAAATCATATTAGAAAAGTAGTAAGGACTCTTTCCCGCGGACGTTAATAGCGCTTTCGTTATATTTAAAAGGTTCCATTTTTAAATAGTTATAAAAAAGATGCACATCTATATAAACCAACAAAACAAAAGTGTGTTCTTAACGCACCCAATTAACAATAGGCGCGGTAATTATAGATTGCCCTAAAGAAATTGGTTTTAAAATAAAATGGATTAACATATCTGAAAGAGCTAAGAATAACTGGGTAGATGTTAAGGACGAACAAGGCAATCTATTAAAACATTTAAAAAATACCCGATGGCTACTACAACTTTTGTTCTTTAAGAGAAGTATTTAGCAATTTTAACATTCAGTTAAAAATTAATGAGGCAAATCTTATAATTCTTATGAATTTTCCAGATGAAAAAAGGGAGTACGTTTTTCCAAGTAGCCTTGCTCGAATTTTAGGTTTTTATGATAGTGGTGAAACATATCATATTAAAACACATATGCACTTAAAAAGCGGTCTTATGAGTATGTAGGCAGTAGGCCAGCCGATTTTCTCATGTACCCGATGTTGTATGTCTATTTAGAAGAGTTAAAAACAGACCGCAATTTATTTATGGGGCAGCCCTCTACAGTTCTACGAGCACTGCCAGAAATTAAGGCAGGGTTTTGCGATTATCAGCTATACAGGTTTGGTGGAGACAGCCAATTTAAAGAATTAGTTAACCTAGACATAAATTCATTAAATAT
>CM031627.1:46972724-47003184 GCA_018398815.1 Conus ventricosus
CACGTGGTGGCTAACTACTAGGGACGAGGACAGACCCAAGGGACTCTAATCTCTAAACTACTACCGCCCGCACCTCTCCCCAGGACCCACCCTTCTCTTTTGACCCGGGACCACTACCGGACTGGCCACTGCGTCCCTAAGGGAGGCAGCGACAAGTACCCTACACTGTGCTGGCCACCACGTCCCAAAAGGAAGGCAGTAGCTAACACCCTTAACCCTACTCCCTAACGCTACACTCTTCCTACCATACCCATGGGACAACCCATCCCGGCCCAGAGAGCTCCAGTCCTCAGCGCTGTACTTGGCCCCTCACAGGCTGACACCTCCCCGGAAGACTCTGCGCTCCCCGCTGACCGTGGCTCCCCCGCGGGTCGACCTCTCCCCGAAGATTCTACACCCCGGCGCTGACCGTGGCTTCCCCGCAGTCTGACTCCTCTCCCGCGCTGGGCACGACACCCAACGCACCACCAGACGCCCTCTCGACGAGTCCGGGGCTCGAGGGACTCCTCCTCTGAAGGCCCCGTCGGACCCTGAGGGTGAGGGAAGGTCTGGTGCAGCGCCCTCTCACGGGACGCCCGAACAGGAAAGAGCAACAGGTGGCTGGAGAACTCCCGGAAGAACCCCGGTAGCAGGAGGAGAGCTGCCTCACAGACGGCAGACGGCCTGGATGATCTCCCTCTCCCGGGAAAGCAGCAGGCAACCGGAAACCGCCGCTCACCTGCCGGCATGCGGCAGTAGACTGCGGTAGTCTGGCCCCAGCCTCAGGACGGGAACACAGGATACCTGCTGACACAACTGGACAGACAGACGATCAACCACACCAGTTCTACAACTGGCTACAAGTGGCTGCCAACGAAGACGATACAGAACCCGGCACAGGCCAAGGGCACACCAGACCCGACGAGGACCTGGCCCTAACTATGACTCGAAGTCACTCAGCTCAACTAACGGCGCTCCCGCCGCAACTACAAGGCACGTCCACTCCGACGAACACCAGGGACCGAAGTGAAGCTATCCCAACGCATTCCGACCTGGTCGGAATCAAACGAACTCTACTCACAACACAGAACAGCGATTGGTCAGAGCAGCGTATCCCTCCGCAGAGCTGACACGCCCGACCAACGGACTAGTTGTTGCTCGTGCAACAACACGACAATTTACCACAACAACTCACAGACTTGACAACACAACAACAGCCGATATCCTGCCCCGCCTTCTCTGGTGTAGAACCAAAGTAACAAAAGGGTAACAATCGGGAACGAAATCAACCTCCTGCTTCCATCCCTTCAACAAGTGAAGATTGGAATTCAAGAATATTTTATGTCTTAATTCCCCAGCCCCCTACCTAGCCTAACCTTCCACCTTAAGCAAAACCCCAAATCTTACACACGCACTCTCGCACACACACATATACACATATGCACACGCACACGCGCACATGCTCTCTATTTCTGAATTACCCTTTCTCCAAACACATGGACAGCTGATTTACTACCGCCGATCGGTGACACACCCCCCTGCCTAAGTTTTAACTACAGGTTAAAAGCAACAAAAACTTTTCACTCGATCGGCGTTTACTCACACCCTACCTATAACAATCCAACTCCACACCACTCACTCTGTCCTATTGTTACTTTTGATGCACCCCAACATCATTCCAACAACATCACTTTTAAATACATCATTAACTGCAGAATACATTAATCAATCTGGTCTAACTCTGCCTCACACTACCTTACCACAGGCACTTACAGGCAGCCGTTACACTACGCTCTACATATACATTTCGTAACTAAGGGTGCTCTGACCATGCACGACCGTTATGCAACACGTGCTACAAATACTACACCCCAGCAACACTTTGCTACATCATTCTCTTCCAATAACACATGCATATCTTCGACAATGTCAACCCCTCTTGACACCGGTAAATGGGACTTAGAGGCTCTCTCTCTCTCCTCTCTCTCTCTCTCTCTCTCTCTCTCTCTCTCTCTCTCTCTCTCTCTCTCTCTCTCTCTATCTCTCTCTCTCTCACTCTCTCACTCTCTCACTCTCACTCTCACTCCTCACTCTCTCTCTCTCACTCTCTCTCTCTCTCTCTCTCTCTCTCTCTCTCTCTCTCTACGGCAAGCGACTCAAGAAGTCTGCCGCCACATTGTCCTTTCCAGACACTGCCTGCACCGTAAACTGGAATGGCTGCAGCTGCAGTGCCCACCTTGTGATCCTCCCACTAACAGACTTCATCCTTTCTAAGTACTGAAGTGGGGAATGATCTGTCTGGACAATAAAGGGGGTCCCATACAAATACACCTGGAACTTTGTATTCCCCACACCACTGCCAGACACTCCTTCTCAACTATCGGGTAGTTCTGCTCTGCAGGGCTTAATTTCCTGCTGGCACATGCTACAGGGCGCATCTCTTCAGGGTACTGCTGACACAGCATAGCTCCCACTCCCACGTCTGATGCGTCAGTCTGGAGCACAAATGTCAACCCAGGCACCGGCAAATTACAGACAGGAGGTTGACAGAAATGCTGTTTCAAGGCTTGGAACGCACGTTCGCACTCGTCGTCCCATTTCACCTGCCTGGCGGTTCCCTTAGTGAGATCAGTAAGGGGTTTGGCAATGTCAGCAAACCGGGCACAAATTTCCTGTAGTACCCACCACAAGTCCCAGGAATCCCCGCACTTGCCGTTTGGTCTCAGGCCTAGGCGCATCCATAATGCGGGTCATTTTATCCTGCTCAGGCCATATTTTCCCTGCACCTATCCTGTGCCCTAAGTAGGTAATTTCATTTCCTCCCAGCTCACACTTTGAAGGTCGGGCTGACAAAGAACATTCCTCAAGTCTCTGGAACACACGCCTGAGAACTTCTATATGGCTGTCCTGATCAATTGTGGCTACCAGGATGTCATCAATGAAATTATCGACATCTGGGCGTTCAAGTGGCTGCAACAGTTTCCTCATCATGCGCGTGAATACTGCCCTGAAGTACATAGTCCAAATGGCATAACTTTCCACTGGAATTGTCCTTCCGGTGCAGCAAAAGCAGTCTTCGCGCGGTCCTCTCTATTCATCGTGATCTGCCAATACCCCTTAGCGAGGTCGATCTTGCTGAACACCTTCTTCTCTCCAAGCTTGGCAAACAGGTATTCGATGTCCGGCATGGGTTCAGCATCAAACTGCACGATGCGATTCAACCTCCTGAAGTCAACGCAAAATCTGATCTTCCCATCTTTCTTCTTGACCAGTACAATGGGTGAGCAGTATGGCGATGTCGACGGCTCAATCGCACCCATCCTGATCATGGCCTTGACCTCCTCCCTAACCGTGTCTCGTTGCGCAAAACGCACTGGGTATGGCTTCGACCTGATAGGGATGTCTGACGATAACTTGATGCTGCACGTTTCTAGGTTTGTGCATGAGGGCACATCAGTCAGTACCTTCTTGAATTCGGCCACTAACTCGTGCAATTCCTACTAAAGTGCTGGTCTTCAGTGAGTATTACCACATCTTTAGGGCTCTCTGTGGCCTCCAAAGGAATGGTAGGAATCTCCTTGCTCAACAAGGGAGTTACTGCTTCCTCCTCAGGCTCCTCCGGCACAACAACCGCAGCTACCGAGGCTGTTGGATCTGCCGCGCGCTCGACGAACGACCTTCAGTAGGTTCGCGTGGAAAATCTTCGTCTTTCCCCCTACTTCTATGCGGTAATCAGCTTCACCCATTCTCTCCAGTACTGTATATGGACCTCTCCATGCCAGCTCCAATTTGTTCTGCTTGGTTGGTCGAAGTACTAGCACTCTGGGCCCCACAGCTATCTTCCTGGGTTTCGCCCTCAAGTCAAAATGTCGCTTGTACCTATCCGCTGCCCTTGCCAAATTCTCCCTTGCCATCTCGCACGACTCAGCTATTTTGTTCCTCAAGTTGATGACGTATTCTGCCGCTGTACGGAGCTCTTGCCTTTCCGGTTGTAACCACAGATCTCTCAATATCTGCATCGGCCCGCGCACCTGGCGTCCATACAGCAGTTCAAAAGGTGAAAAACCGGTACTCTCTTGTGGGACCTCACGGTAGGCAAACAGCAGTGCTGGTATCCACCGATCCCAATCACCTGGTTTCTCCTGACACAGTCTACGCAGCATCCGCTTCAGAGTACCGTTGAAACGTTCCACCAATCCATTGCACTGCGCATGGTATGGTGAGGTAGTCAGACCTCGAATGGCTAACAGTCGGTAGACCTCCTGCATGATCTGACCAGTAAACTGGGTTCCTCTATCAGTCAGTACCGACCCAGGGACCCGTTTATGTCCACATATTGAAAGCTGCCTCTGCTACCGACTCGCTCGTGATCTGGCGAAGGGGGACTGCTTCAGGATACCTTGTCGTAAAGTCAACCATCACCAACACGTATCTGTACCCATTCTGGGATGCTGGAACGATGGGACCAATGATATCCATCCCAACCCGCTCGAACGGCTCACGCATCAATGGCATCTTCACGAGGGGTACTCTCGAGACTCTTCCCTTATCAACAGTACGCTGACACTGGAAACATGACTGGCAGTACCGACGAATGTCAGCATGCATGCTGGCCAATAAAAATGGCGACCAACTCGCTCCTTGGTTCGGGTGGTACCTAAGTGTCCAGACATGGGTACGTCGTGGGCTAGCTTCATTACCGTGGCCCGTAGTTCAGCTGGGATGCAGATTTGACTCGCTACGTCCTTGGGACCCTCAAACCGCCTGACCAGTACACCAGATTTCCGAGCGTACTCGACTCGTCCAAACTTGGTGTGGAAGTGCATCCCTGCTTCACACGCACTCCGAGCCTTCCTCAAGGTTTCATCCTGGTCCTGCATCCGAATTAACTGCTGGGTAGAGGTATTCAGAATGCACTCCTCGACGGGGGGGGGTACTGGTTCGGGCTGCTCCCGGGCCTCTTTTGCGCGTTTGTCTCACTGCCCCTCCCAAACCCCCCCGGGTCTCGTATACACACACTGTAGAAAACGGGAAAGGGGGCATTAAAACTCACCCACCCAAACCCTTTAGGTTGGGGCTAGGGCTACCAAAGAATCCCCTTTTTCCTTTTTCTCAAAACAAGTAAGACTTCAAAAACCCAAAAAATAACGATTATCTACAAATTTTTCAGAAGTAACGTGGGGAAAAATAAAACAGTGGCTGAACACACCCCCATGAGCCCCGTAGGGAAAAGCAGCAGCCCTCTGAACGCGCCTCATACACAAAGGGTGACCCCTTTAAAACCCCTTTTTAATTGCTAATTGTCCCCCGCCCAAAAACCGCACTATCAGAAAACTGCCGAGGCCCCGCCCATTGGTTGACCCCTTGAAAACAAATTTGCGGGGGGGGGCCCTTTAAGGCCAGCAAGGTGCTTACCATGTGCCCGGGATATACATTTAGAAGCAGCCCCCCCCAAACCCAACCCACCCATTTTTTTCCCCGGGCCCTTTAAATCCCAACGGCTGTTTTTTTTCCAGGGGAATTTCTTGCAAAAGGTGATTGTGTTTTATTAAAACCCGTATGGGGGAGAAAACAAAACAAAAGAAAATCGGGCGGACCTTTTTCTTTAACTTCAAAACCCAAAAGAGAATTTATTGTTTTTCGGAAGGTGGGGAAAAAAGAAAAAACAAACCCAACTAATGACGAACTACACAAGCGCCTTGAAAACTTTTTAATTTAAGACAGAGATTTTAGCTGATAAAATTAAAAAGAGATGTTTTTTAAAAACTTAAAAAAGTTTTTTAACTTTTAAGAAATGTTTTCTTTCAAAAAGCTCCAAATGTTCAGGACGGGGTTTTATACCTAGTATTTCAAAAAACCCTTCCCCCACCGGGGTTGTTTTGTGAAACAAGGGCAAAGCAAAACGACACGGAACACGAACCCTTTTAAATTGCAATTGTTGACCTGCCTAAGGAATCCGCACTATCAGAATACTGCGGGAAAACCCCCCTTTTTTGGGTTTGAAACCTGATAAATTTAATTTATGCTAGGCCTTTAAACCCCGGGCCGCAGAAAAAGAGGGTTTCCCCCTTTAAACACAAAAGAAACAGCACACAGGCAAATAGTTGCCCAATGACGACAACACCCAAAAAATGCTACAAAACTTTCTTCATGCCTATGCGACAGAAAGTCCTTGTTATTTTTTCCTTTTGGTTTGCGTTAACTTACTGGTAAACAAACGTGAGTTAAAAGGGTTAAAAAAAATATTCGAGGAAAAAAAAATCTTACCTGTTTTTTTTCCATTCCACCCCCCGGCGAGCGGGGAAAAATTCATTTTCCAAGTTGGGCTTCAAGGCAGGACCCCCTCGAAGGCAGATTTTTTTTTGGGGGTTAAAGAGTGGCTTCTGAAACGATTTTTATATTTTGAAATTTTGCTTGTACTTTCCAAACAGGCGTGTAGTTCCCTCAGTTTATTTATCCCCCCGGGGAGAAGCTGCAACCCGGGTTTCAAAAAAATTCCCAAAATTTCTTCTGTTAAAATTCACAAAAACCTTTCAAACCATTTTCCCCATATGCTAGATAGCTTTTTAGATTTTAAATTTTCCCCTTCAATTAAAGGGATTGTTTGACTTGGGGTGATGATTGTTTCTACTTTTTTCAACATTTTTTGTTTTCCCTTTCATACCCCTGAATTGATTCAGTGTTTTTTCCCAACTAACAGCCTTTCTTAAACCTTCAAAAATCTTATTTTTTTCAAACCCGATTTTTTTTCCCTGAAAGTGAATAAGTTTTTCACCTTTTTTTTCCCTTTTCTTGCTAAAGACAGCAGCAGGTTGTTTTGGGTAACTTTTTTTTATGTTCTTTGTTGTAACGTTCCGCCTTTTTAAAATTTCCCTTTTCCCCGTTTAAAAAAACAGATTGCATTCTTTCCAAGGTTTGTTGAATAGCGGCATAATAGTCAAGGTCTTTTTAAAACCCAATTGTTGTTTTCCCGCCCCTAATTTTTCCCCAAACGGTTTCATTTTCATCATCACTGTCACAATTCTTTCTATTTCTTGCTAAGTCCTGTTGATTGCTCTGATTTTTTTTCTCTAAGAAAGTCAAAAGAAGACTCCGGGGAACCCCCCCGGGGTTTCACTCATCGGGGATTCCTTTAAAAATTGTAAAACCTTTCAATAAAAATTTTTTGTAACAAAAAAACTTAACCCCCCTTTCCCCCCCAAATCGACCCAGAGAACCCACTTTTGGGGGCCCAAACTCAGGGGGGAAGTCGCGAAGAAACTTCATTGGCCGCACTCCAAAACCGCTCTTGAAGGAGAAAATTTTGGGCTTTAAGCCAAGCGCCCCCGGGCAGAGTGGAGTTGCGAAAAAACCCGCCCTTTTGGCCGCATTTCCAAAAACCCAAACTCTTCAAGGAGCAACTTTGGAAATTAACCCCAAGCGCCCCCCCGGAAAAGGGTGGCACAAAAAACCAAAGAGAAAAAAACAAGCCGCATACTATTAACTTGGCCGAAGGAAAACATGAAATAATCAAAGGTGCGCGCCCAAAACGCATGCACACCCCCCACCCCACCCCCCCCAAACCCCACCCGCCCCCCACGAAAGAAACACCCCCCACCCCACCCCGCCCCCCCCCCCCCCAACCCCACGAAAGCACAAAATTTTAAGGGGACTTCTAAGTTTTTTAAAACCCCCAAGTCACCCCCCAATCATTTCAAACCCCCTTTAACTGAAAAAAACCCCAAGCCCATTTCTAAGAAAATTCCCCCAAAGTTCTTACTCAAGTTATTCCCCAAATTTTGCCCCTAAAGGGCACCCTTTTAAAGTCATCCCCAACCCACCCCAAGTCACTTTTAAAGTTTTTAACTGAAATTCTCCCCCAAGTCTTACCCAAGTTAACCTAAGATCATAACTAAGTCACCTCTAAGTCCCAACCAAGTTCTTATTCAAGTTACCCTTTTGTCAAAAAAAAATACATTCTATTTTTTTTTTGTTTTAAATAGTAGATGTCTAATATAGTAAAACACACCCCTAAAAAAAACGCGTAAACGCTGAGAATATCTTGCCCCAGCGTTCTCTGCCAAGAGGGTTTTAGCATAAACTTAATGAATTTCCCTTTACACCCGAACCCAACCGAAATTGATAAAATTCGGGTCTAGGGAAAAGTTTTTTTATAGACTCCATGCCCCTTTTTTTAAATTGACCCCAACTTTTTAAAAATACGCCATGTTCTATTTTTTTTAAAAAAAATTTTAAAATTTTAATTTCCTTTAAAATAATTCCATCTGAAAGGGGATCAAAATGATCTTTTTTTAAATTGGGGCGTGCTGGCGTGCGGGTTTTTTTTTGTTTTTTTAGGGGTTAAATTTTTTTTGGTTTGTTTTTTTTTGGCTCCATTCTTTATATATTTTATAACCGTAAAAAAACCCGCCCCCCACAGCGCAAGGACGCCAAAAAGGGCAACAGTTTTAAGTTCAAAAATTCCATGAAGTTTTTGGGCCCGCTGCAGGTCTTGAATCCCCAAGGGAGTTTTTATACCCGGGCATTGAACCAACTTGTTCTTTGGCGTTGGCCGGCGTTAATTTTTTTCATGATAGTTATAGTCTGTAACATTAATTTTTTTTTTTGTCTGTTCCACTCTGCAAAATTTTTTTTTCCTGTTTTAAACACGCCCAGGATGGGGAAATGTTTTTTTCACGGGCCTCCCCCAGATTCAGTGTTTTCTGCTGATTTACGGCTTGGTTATTTTCTCCACCTGATTCATTTTTTCTGATTCGCTGTTTTTTCCAGCTCGTTCTTTTTGGGAAGGGAAATAAAATCTTTTTAATTAAAAAAGAAATTTAATCCCATGTTTAAACGGCGATAAAAATTTTTTTCCAAACTTTTTAATAAAAATCACAGCTTAGAGACTCTAATGACTTTGTTAAAACTGGATTTTTGCTTTAAATCATAGGGTAAGTTTTCTTTTTCCGAATCAAGGGGAGCAAATCTACGACTATTTAAATGAAAAAAATTTAAAAACCCGGGTTTGCCCCGTTTTTTTCCCAAATTCTCGACCCCAAACGCGCCTCATCCCTTTTTTATATACTTTAAATTTTCTTGGGGGCGACATCGTTGAATCTTTTAAAAGCGAATTCAGTTCCGAGGAACTGGTTTTTTTTTTTCCGCAGGGCCCCCAAAAGAAAAACAACCTCCCTTTTTGGGGGCAAAATACCCGGGTAAACAACTTGGCCCTTTCATAAGTTCGGGAAAGGGTTTTTAGGCTCCCCCGTAGCTGTAGAAAGACCCATCACTTTTTCTTTTTTTTATTAATTATAATTATTTATTTTCTAAAAATGAGCCCCCGAAAAAACGTTGCTAACCTTTAAAAACCAAATTCTGCGTTTTGGAGGCCAAAAGTGGGGAAATACTCAATTTTGGGTAAAAGTTTGTTAAGAATTAAACCAGCAAATTTTGGAAAACCCAACTTTGAGGATTCGAAAAGGGCTAATTGCTATCTTTGCAGTTTTCTTTTTGCTACGAAAATTTTCTATGAAGAAAGGGAATTTAATTTCCCGGGACAAAAATAAATATGTAAGAAAAAAATAAAAATTTAAAAAAAGGCTTCCCCTCGTAAAAAGATAGGGGGGGGGCGCTGTGGTAATTTCCCCTTGTTTTTAGTGGAAAAAATTTAACGAAATTTAAAAACGCGGGATAAGGGCGAGAGAAAAAGACAAACAAAGCTGTGGAGCAACTAGCCCGCAGCAAAAGATCGCTATGAAAAGCAAAAATTTGAGAAATTAGTTTTTTATTAATAACACATTAAAAAACGGGGGCATGCAGCTTACAAAAAATTTAAAAGGGATGTTGCCCAAAGGCAAAAAAAAATTTTAAACTTGTAAACAGGAAAAACCATCGAACATTGCCCCCACCAAAATTTCAGTGCTTTTTTAAACCAAACAGAAAAACAAAAATGCAAGAAATGGGGTTTAATTGTTTTGGGGGTATGACCGTTGTTAATTTGTTGCAAAATAATATTGCTGAGTAAAAAAAGAACAAAATCTATTATTCGCCAAAAGGTAAAAGGAAGGGGAAAAACAGCAATTTAAAAAAACTAAGCCCCAACCCGCTGGGGTCCCGGAACAAACACAAAAGAAAAAGGGTTTTCTAAAAAAGCGATTTGGCAAATTTATTTTACCTGCGCCTAACGAATACAGAGAAAAACACTTTTTGAAAAACAAACCGAACGACACCCAAACAAAGGATCTTCTATTTTACCCCATGAACGATTAGACGAAAAAGATTTTAAAAACGCACTCACAGTCCCTTTTACATAAACTTCCCAAAATACAAAGATGCGGGAAAAATTAACCCAAAAAATGCTTCTGCTGTGCTGTTGCCCTACAACTGATATACCAGGAGGCCCCCTAACTTTTCCTCGCAAAGAAACAAAATCGATGATGGGAAAAAAATTTAAAAGGGAATGAATCCCAAATTTTTTTTGAAAAAATAGAGTTAAACCCTTTTAAAAAAGGCATTCCAAGGGGTTTTAAGATCACAGGCTTTGTTGAAAACTTTTAAAAAACAGTTAGCCGAAAGACCCCTTTTTCCTACCCCGTAACACAGAGGGGCTGATTGACAATTTTTCGCAAACACAGAATGGGTTAGGGGAATTTCCCCAATTTTGGCGCAAAGAATAATAAAATTTAAAGGGCAAAAACCAGTACAAGCAACAAAAAAAAAACAATAAATGTTTTGAAGTAGAGTCTTCAACCAGCAAAACCCAAAACCCTTTGGGTTTAAAAAATAAGGTACCTTTTTTACCGGAGAAGCAGAAGGGGGCACTCGCAAACAGGGCAAACCCATCCAGTTAGGAGTGTTTTACCCGTATGAAAAAAAAAAGAATTTTTAAAAAAAGAATTCCCTCCCCCCTTAATTATTTACGAGAAACCCGACACAACAAAACAACCACTCCTCAAAGATCTTTTTTTGAAAGAAGAACGCAGATAAACCCTCCAAAACCCCAGTTCCCCGTTTCTTATTTAAATTTTCGGGAAATATATAGATTTAAAATGGAAGCTCAAAGGGAAACGCAGAAGGAAAAAAAGAATGGTAAAGGAAGAGACCTTTTAAAATGATACGGGAACAATTTTAAGCGGTAATGCTATTAAAAAGGAAAAAATTTTTTGGGGGTTAAAACAATGCATTCCAAATCATCCGATCACCACAACTCAAACCCCCCCCAAATTGGGGGAAAAAAAAATATCTTTTAAATAATAAAAAAAATTCGAACGCGTCAAACAAACATTTAGAAAAGAATTTTAAAAGAAATTTGGGTGAACATGATTGATCTTTTAATAAAAGTTGATGAAAAATAAAAACCCCCCTTTTTATGCAGTCCTCCATGCCCGATTGCATTAAAGAAAAATTTTGGATTAAACAAATACTCGTTTTTTTTGTATTTTCTATCAAAAGACTTCTTTGTTACAACCCGTTTGTTGATCCCATGTAATTAATCGCAGTTTTAAAAATTTTTAGTTAAAAGCTTTATTGCCGAACAATGCTTTTTTTTGTAATTTTCATGTGATATTTTGACTGCAACCCAACCCCTGCGAGAATTTTCCCTTTTTTCTTTCTTAAAGATTTTTTTCCCGGGGTCGAAATACTGTACATTTTTTTAAATTAAACCCAAAATACTCCTTTAAACACCTTTCCCCGATAAAACATCCTTCCCTCTTTTCCCAAAACCTTCTTTTTAGAAATTTAATGTTAAAAGGGGAATCTTTAGATAAACGGACTGTCTAAACCCTCCGGGGTAAAAACCTTTTGCCCCTTCCATTTTCCTTTTCTTTATAAAAAAACTTTAGTAGGGGTATCTATAACAAAAAATAACTGTTTCCCGTGTAAAACACTCTGGACTCTTTGGGTACACGGGTTTAAAAAAATCATAAAGAAAAAACAAAAATTAAAAGCTTTGATAAATTTTAAAACGGTTTAAAATCGATAAAAAAAAGGGTTTTTCCAATTTGCCCTTTTTTTTTTTTCATCATTAAAGCCAAAAAAAGGGGATCATGAAATCTTTTAAAGTCCTGATAAGTTTGGTTTTTGAAGTTAAACTTAAATTTCTTTGTTTTCCCTTTTGGGGACCAATCCAACATCTTTACGCTTGTGCGGGTTCCATAGTCTTTCCAAAACCCGCCTTTTTTTCACAACTTTAAAAATCTTTTTTCCCAAGCATCTGTGGAATTTTTGTTCGGGGATCAGTGTTTTTTCATGATTATGGTTTTTAATTTAACTGTTCTTATCAAAAGCAAATGCATAACTCTGTCAACTTCAAACCCATGTCTTAAATAAAATGCAGAATCTGAAAAGACAGAAAATAAAATTTTTTTTTGCCCCGAAGTTAAAGGGACAAGTTTAGGTGGTTCTCTTTTGGGTCCTCTTTAGACTTTCCGCTCTAATTTGGAAAAACCCTTATGCAGGTCATGGGGTTTTCCCGAATATTCCCAAAATCAACTTTTAGGGAAAGAAACCACGCTGTTTATCAGGGGTTTAAAAAGCCCCAACCAATTTAAAAGCCTTTTGAATATTTTTCGGAAACGCCGCCCGTGTACCTTTTTTAAAATTACGTAATTTGGGAAATTTATTGCGGGCCCTTGGGCCCAAACCATAAAAGATTGTTTGCATCTAAATACATAAGATAGTTGACTTTTTACTTTGGATCCAAAATCGTCCAAGTTAAATTTTTTGTTTTTCCTTTAAAAGTAAAAGAAGCGAACGGGCCCAAAATAAATTTCCCCCCAGGAACCGTTTTCAATCATCGAATCATTGGTAAATCTGACAAAAAATCCCAAACTGTTTCCTGTAAACTTTAAGAAAGCGCCCAACCATCCCGGGCGCAGAAAAGTAATGTGCGGGATCCAGGCCCATAATTTTCCCTGCAGGTCTTTCATATTTTTCAAAGAGTCCGCCAACAAAAATGTATCAGCCCTCAAGTAGGATCCCGATAGTCTCCCAACGTTTTTCCAAACTAAAAATTTTGCCACGCATCTTTACATTTCTGGGAAAACAAAACACTAAGTCCCTTTTCCCCTTTTAGACTAGAAAAGAAAGGCCTTTAGGAGAAGGTGACCCTTTCAAAAACAAACCTTTCCCCCCAAAATGTTTCATGTATCATAAAGGGTTTAAAAGCCCATTCAACAAGGTTTGGGGCAAAATATTTCCCTTCCCTTATTGGGGAGGGGCTTTAAAAGGGCATAGCTAGTGACTCTAATGAACCCCCTCATGTGCTGCATAAGTCATAAAAAAAACATGTTTTTCAGATTAAAAACACATGTACTTTTCTGATGAATTGTGCAATGCCTTCAAACCCCGAAGGCCCTGGTTTCTGCCTTTCATTATAAAGTGAAAAGTCATAACCTCGCAAGTTGTAAAGAATACAGGAGCTTCCCTTCTTTGGATCAAACTTTTGTTGAAACTTGCATTTACTTGGGGTTTTCTCCCTGAACTTTCCGCTAAGGGATCATGGTCCTCCCTTTCTGTTGGATTCTCTGCGTTTTTTGATGAAGACCTAAACCACAAATCCAACAGTGAGTGGCCGGGGTTTAAATGTTCTTGGGCTTTAGGGTCATCTTTATTTTTAGAAAGTTTAGATTATTTTGAACAGTCAAAATTCCCACTTGCTGCTTTTCGTTCTAAGGGAAATAACTGCAGCATTTTGGCCCCCTATAAAATTTGGCTTTTAAAGAACGCCATTTTCCCACCTAAAAAAATGAAGGGAAAGGAACAAATCTGATGATTACCAATTTAAAAACTGTTTTTCGAAGGGTTTTGGGGGCCGGGGCCCCCCATAAGGGAAAAATGAGTGATTCAAAGTCTGCCCTAAACAACATATGAAACTTTGCATCCGTTTTTCCCGTTCTTTAAAAAAAACTTTAAATTTCCCGGGGGGGGCGTAAAATTTGTTTTTGTATTACAGGGCAACGGGGCCCGATACAATGTTTCTTATGTTTTGCTAGCAGCCTTTAACGATGGGGAATTTTTGTTTAACAATTTCCCTTTTTGAAAATTTTTGGTTTTCCCTTTTTTTTTTTAGTATAACCAATAATCCCCTCATTGTTTTGTATCAAGGGGTAATGCGGTACCCCCCCTGGTGGGAAAACATCAGTATAAACAAAAGATTTTTTTTCTGGGTTTTGCCTATTTTTGGGCCCGTTTTTGGAAAACTTTAATTGGGGGGGCCAAATTTTTTTTTCCTCATCCCATGTGTAACTTAACAGTTATTGGGTTTTTTTGTTCTTCAAACTGATCCAAATTTGGGCTACACAAAAGGAAAAGGGCCCCCACTAAAGTTAAAATCATTGATGTAAAGGGGAAAGTTAGACAAATCTCTCTGCTTTTTTTGGGATATAATTTCAGCCTTTTCGAGAACACCCCACATAAAAAAATTTTTCGTCGAAATTTTTTAGTTTAGAATGCTTTTTTTTCAATAAAGCCGGAGGTAGTGGAATGTAAAACCTAACCAAAAATCGGCCATACTTAGACTGTTTTTTAAACTAATTTTCCCAGGACTTCGCCCCCCTGACCCAACCCCGAGCCCCCTCATTTTTTGGGTTCTTCAGCCAGCGCCCCAAAATGGCAAGCATTCTTTTGCCCAACCGGATGTTAAGTTTTTTATGAGAAAGAATAGTCCCCTTTTTTTTAGGGCGAGACCCCGACTTCTAGGGTTTTCCCTTTATTTATTGGGTTTCTAGCGATTAAAACAGCTAACATTTCTTAACGGCGGGCCCAATTTTTAAGTTTACTTGGAACTTGAGAAATAGCATGTACAACGCTTGCCTGTACGTTTGTTGGATCAATGACATTCTAGATCAATATCATTCAGTGCTCTTGATAAACGCTCTCTCTCAAGCATTCCTTCAAACAATTCGTCTGGTCCTTCATATATCTTAGCCATGTTGAGTTTCTTTTCTAACTCAAAATATTTATTTAAATTTAAAAAAAAAAAACTGAATCAGAATCAATATCAACGGTCTTTTGTGCTTGGACTCATAAACTAAAGTATAAAACACCCTTCGATGTTGTTACTGTGAGCTGTTTAAACAGAGTTTAATGTTCGTTTACTTTTTTTAAGCTTTCCCTTTTTTTATCTGTTTCGGGGTCTGGCTGTTGAGAAAAACTTGTCCTCGCCTTTCTTTGAAGATCAAACTTTTGTCTTTGTAGTCATCAAAATCGGCCTGTAAACGATTAAATTCTTCATCCGTGATGTTTGAGTCAACAAGCGCTTTATTTATTGTCAGTTTAAACGAGCTAAGTTTAGCCGTTATTTGTTGAACCATAGCTGTGTGCTTTTGGAGTTTAGTTTTTAATTTTTTGCCAGCCGCACTTACAGCTAATGAACACAGACCGAGAGCTAAAGACAAACCTCCTAGAGGTAAAGCTGCGGGTGCGCCTATGCCCGTTGCTAAGAGGCCTACACTTGTTCCTGCTGATAGAGCGCTTATAGTTGATGTCCAGTATTAACATAAGTAACAGCATTAAAGGCAGCAGAATACCTTCGTTTGGTTTTGCTGTATTTTTAAAGGTCTTGCTCTAGTTTTTGTTGCATTTGTGTAATTTGGATAATCTAAAGTTTTTAGCTAGGGTTTTTTCTACTACTCTTCTTTTGGCGGCGCGTGGGCACATTTGGAAAAACCGAACAGACATTTTTTTTATAAAATAAAAAAATTTTAGTATACAACATCTTTAAAAAACGGGGTAGCTTCAATATTTAGCGTGCATAAAAATTTTAAAAACCAAATTACTTAAGGGGTTTATGGGCTTCTTCTTCTTTATAAATTTTGAATGTTTATTACGTCTCTCCATTTTCCCCGCTCCATCAACGATTACCCTCTTTACCTTGGGTCAATCCATAAACCGAATTTCGTTGTTAAAAATCACAGTCTAACTTTGTAAGGTGCAGATTTTTAGACACAAGGTCACTTTGGATTTTCCCTCCCCCTTTCCAAACATTTTTTCTTTTTTCCATCAAAATGCGATAAGGTTTAAGCCCGCTAGCGTAGATTTGGTTGGGGGAACCCCAAATCAACATTGTACTTTCTTTTATTTTAGGATTAAAAACTTTCACTTCCTCTTTTGAACGGTTCTTCTCTTCGCACAGCAAAAAATATTTTTTAAGCGATTTTGCTGCGACACAAAAACAAAATTTCCCCCTTAGCGTCTGCCCGCTTCGGGATATGTTGTATGTGAAAACACTCTTTTTGAAATATTGCTAATTTTGACTGATATTGTTCCAATCAGCCTTGCTAAAATTGGGGGCTAACAAAGTCAAACTCAACGAGATGTCAGAAAGCGTACTTTGCTTCGTGCTGAGTCGATAACACGTTTTAAATTCCCTTAAAAGTTTTTCATATGCAACTGCTTTTAATGCTCCTTAAAATAGGGGGATGCCTTTTAAAAAACTCAAAATCAAGGGGAAAACGATTTCCATACCAAAATTTTTCGGCTACATCTTTTTTTCCGTCTTTAGTACTCCACGCCTTCTAGTTTATGTTCTTCATTTTCGATTCCTTTTAAACGCAAGACAGCCCCCTTTTTTTCCCGGTTTGCATAGATCAAAAGGTTAAAAAAAATGTCGCATTTTGAAAGAAAATATTCTGCCCCCCAATTTTTTAGAAATTTTTAACGATGCCCGCCCCCAAATTTTGTACAAAGCCTGTTTGGGGCTTTGTTGAAGCGAGTTCATTTTGAAAGTAAGACGCGCAGCGCCTGGCACAATCACTTCACTGCTCCTAGGTCGGGAAAATTTTGACAGTAAGAATTTGATCTGCATCATAGAAGATGGATTATTTGGAACAATAATATTCCGTTTTTTTCCCTTTCACCCCAAAGGGGGCTCTTTCAGTTTTCTATGCGGGCCAAGAATCGAGCCATATGCTTGGGGCATTTTTTTATAAAACAAATAAAAAAGTTAATTATTAAAGAAACATGGCGGGCATTGAAGATGAAGATTATGATGATTTTGATCCTGGAGACGACATGAGTGAAATGACCCTTTGGTACAACATCGCTGGGGGCTCTCTTTCGGCGGAATTAACAGAAAGTAAGGTCAGATCATTATACCAAAGTTTAGGCCAAGAACCTCCCGAATTTATAGACCCTAATGATTTTGAAGTAAAAGATGACCATTTGTTTGTGAGGAGCGACCAAGGACAACTTGTTCAGCTTACATCTAAACCAGACTCATCAAAGTTTTTAAAAAAGAGTACAATTAGACAAAGGCTCAGTGTGAGCGAACAAAATCGCCTTGGCATTTCTAAACCAAAATTAGATAGGGATGCAGTTTCTAAACTTCAAAACACCCTGCAGGAACTCCCAACAGCTAACCAAATACAAAACATGGAACTTAAAGAATTAAATCAATCAGCAGATGAAATAATAAATGCAATAGAAGCAGAAACCAGTTTTTCCGAAGAAACAGCGTATAAAAACAATTAATGATTCCCCGCTACCCATGCGAGAAATAGCGGCCCTTGATCATGCTTTAAGAAGCATCAGAGGCGAATTAACAAACAATTAGCAAAACTGGGTGAAATAGATGAGCATATAAAAAGAGAAAAAGAAAAACTCGTTGAGGCTGAATGACGCCAACTGATATTAAAGAAGAATAACCCAAAGACTAAAAGATCTTGAACAAGAAAGATCAGCAAGACTAGAAGCGTTGTCTACTAACCGAAACAATTACAAACTCAAGTGAGCAGAATAAGAGAAACTATCCAAAGAATTTATATGAAGACACAACGCTAGCAGAAAGAATAAGAACACTGTTTAGAGAGCAGGGAGTCACATAGCAAGCGTTATAACAGCCTTAGGATTTGCAATAAGCACACTGGTGTTGGCTATTACAGGCGGCGGTGGAGGTCAAAGTCCAGTGCCTCCGCCACCATCGCCACCACCTGATAAATCATGGGTAAAAAAACAGCTTGATCTCTGCGGATTTATTAAAAAAATAGCCGGTAAAGCTATAGACTCTTTACCAGGTATATTAGGGGTATTGTTAGCTGGCTTTTGTCTACTGCAAGCAAAGTAGTTGGCTTTATGGCCGAGCACTTATGGACATTAGTTCTCTTAATAGTTGGGTTAATTTTTAGTAAGATAAAGACCAAGTAATCCTAGGCCAGTTAATCCAAGAACAAGCGCTGTCTTTTCATATTCATGGTCATCGCGAACAGAGTCCGCGAGCTTTGCTGAGTCTTCAATGGCCTTTGGCTTTGGGCCACGGGGATTGGATGACTTATTCTTGGGGGGTCATCTTGTTTTTTTTACTGCTTGAAATATACTGGCTCAGAATTTATGTCGTTTTGTTCGACCTTCTGTTCATTTCCTGCAACGAGAATTTCATTGTTGTAGTTTATTATTGTTCCTACCTGGAGTCTGAGGTCAGAAGGTAGCATGTATAAACCAGTGCCAACAGCAAAGTCTACTTTTGATCTTGCGTATTGTAAAACATCTTGGTACCTTTTTATACTTGAAGGTAATCAACTGTAGAATTAATGGCATCCTCTAAATTTGCTAAGTATTGTTTTTGTGCATCAAAGCCAGTAGAAGGATCAGTTATGCTCGATCTTGCCTGTGCTTGTGAACCTAGCAAACCCCAAACGTAAGTACGAATAGAGTCATTTATTCGTTCTATTCCTGCTTTAGTTAGTCCCTTAGAAGTGTCTAAGATAAATGTTGTCCATGCTGTTTTATGCTCTTGCTCTATGGACCCGAGGTGAACAGCTGTGCCTGAAGAGAAAGATGTGTAAGGAGGATTCCAGTCATAGTTATATTTCTGTGCACGCCCCAATAATAAGGGTGCCTAAGCCATGATTGCGGTCCAACTTTTGTCTAAAGTCTGTCTTGATGTTAATATTGAATTCGTTACAGATTCTTTCAAAAGCCTTCATGTCTATTCTGTTGCTAAATGGATTAAACGGTTTGTCATTTTGTAATGGTGCTTGCAGTTCAGTCAAAATACGTCTGAAGGTGTAATAGAAATGAAATCTATACACTGACCTAACCAAAGGATTAGGAAATGATTTAAGTGATCAGCATCGACACTCCACACCCAGTTGATGCACAAAACACAGCAAAGTTTAACTGGTTCTGATAAAACTGCATCGGATGACTGAACCACACTTTTGGGATGTAGTCTTTTTTAATAGGAGGGTTAAGATATTTGGCCAATGGAGTACTTACCTTTTTAAAGAAAGTGTCAGTCTGGGTCACAGAAATGTCGAGGTGTCAGTTGTTATAATTTTTAAGATTGAAGTGCGGCCCAACAGAATATTTTGCATCAGTAATTTTTGATCACCATTTGGGTATTTGTTTTTAAAAATGTTTGTAACATAACAATCAAGACCGCCCTTCTTTTTAGAACTTGCTATTAAAAACGATGGGGAAAACCAGAACGGCCGCCCATGAAAATTTTTACAAAGTCTATGGTTAATAAAGCAAAGCCAAAGGGAGAAATAAATAATTAAAAAAATTTAAAATAATAAGGCCAATAGTTAGCCAAATAACATACCTGATGGTTATTACGGTTTTGCTCGCTAAAAGAAGCAATGAGTAACTTTCGACTTGCTCTCAAACTTAAAACAATGCGAATCTGAAAACAAGTTGACCTTCAAACCTAAAGAAGAAGAAGTAGGTACTATTTTGATAAAGAGGGTAGCAAAATGTTAGGCTTTACAACTGCCAATCGGCCGTTCATAGTTTTTAGAGTTACGTCAAACAAAACTACTTATGAGGGAGAAAATCCGCTCGATCTTGCATTACATTCATTACTCTATGTTCATTTGGAATGACTGAGCACTGATGAAAACTTATATGATGGAAGGCCCTCAACTGTTTTAAGAGCTCTTTCCCTCAGGGAAAGCTGCAAATTTTCGATTTTAAATTATACAATTCCCTAATTTTCAGTTTAAAAAGATTAGTTTGTGGAGGGTTTGGGTCATTTAATATAAAAATCAAAGACAAAGCGGGAAAGTTGTGAAATGTGATAACCTGCCAATTTTTTTGGAAATAAAATAATACGTTACTAAAAAATAATGTTTGCGTGGGCCAGAAAATCAGGAGTTACATTAGCGCCTGTAAGGTGTATAACCTTAGAATTAAAAGACCTTGCAGACGTTGCGGACTTGAAACAAATGGTGAGTAGGCGGCTTTGTAATGGTTTTAAGTACACTAAAGACGGGGATTATAAACGCAAAGAGGTTGGCGACAGCAAAAAGTTTCCTAAACTAGAACACGCGCAATCTAGAGGCAAATAATTTGGCCAGTATGAATATAAAATAGTTCGAAAACCTGACCTCAAATGGCACATAGAACCAATTAGAATGGGAAATAAAATTTGAATTCAATAAGCCCATTTACATATTTTACCGTCAAAAAAGTTCAGAAAAGCTTCAACTCTGGCCCTTTACATGTAGTCTTATGCCGGACCGACAATAGCGGAAAGAAAATGAAATTACGCGTAAGGAAAAACAGTACATCCGCCACAGAAAGAAACGGGCAGTTGTAAAAAAGCATTCTACAAAATAACCGTTCTTTCCAAGCATAAAATTTAAAGACACGTATCACAATGATATTGAAATTACTGTCTTTAAAAGATGTGAGAGGAAGGGTTGTGGCGTTAGTGATGACCTTAAAAAAAGGAATTAATATTAGCGGCAAAACTTAGACGTCAAGACGCCTTAACGTTACCGATCGTCGTTCTTCACAATGGTGAGGAAATAAGATCATAACCACAAGCACAAAATCAATGTTGAACTTAATAGAAACAATCTTAACAGAACTGAATTGGATTAAACAACACATTTAGGCCTCCGAAGATTTATAGACTGAACAAGTTTATTTGACGGAGAGTATGATAAAAATAAAAATACCCGGATAGATAAATTTCTGTTATAAAACAATGGACAATAAACTTAATGACAAAAACCCCTCATTGTTCATAATATTGTGGAACAAACTGTTGTGGAAAAACAATATTTATCCTCAACCTGTTACAAACAGTTTTATCGATAATAATTTGAACATATTGTGATTTTCTGCCACACTTAAATGGAACAAAGCACATCAATGATAAAGGTTTATAAGTACCCTGATGATAAAACATATTTTTAGTTAATCCTAGCAATAAACTGAGTGGAGTGTCCTAGACTCTTTTTATATTTTAATTGAATTAGTAGATAGATAACAACAAGAACAGAACGCTGTGTTGGAGACGTCGAGCTCAAGTTTAAGATGACTTGTTCTGGCAGAAAAATCAATAGTTTAAAAAGAGAAACACTTTGGCAAAGCTGGCTTTCTGCGGAAGACATGCTGGATAAGTGTGTGGATTTTATGTCAAAAATATAACATCCGTTTTAAAAGACTTTAGAGAACAGTTAAATACTGTATTTTTTATTCACATGAAAAGACAGAGACTCATTTGAAAATGTTTGCCGCGAAAAATGATGTTATTGAAAATGATCAGGAAAAACACAGATTAAACAAAAACTAAAATCGAAAATTAGTAAATTAGTTTTGAAAAACGGAAAACCCTACACAGTATGTTTGTTTTTGAAAGATAATCGTTATTTTTTGGATTATTGAAGTCTTACTTGTTAGAGAACGAGGAAAAGGGGCATTCTAGGTCGCCCTAGCCCGAACCTAGGTGAGGGGCTAGGGTGAGTTAGAATGCCCCCCTTTTCCGTCTCTCGTCTGTGTCCAAACCGGAATCTCCTACTCTCTTTGCGAAGTTTCCGATCAGGACTTCCTGCACAGGCTATTCATGACCAAAAACCTCCACCTTCCCTGCTATGAATGGTGACTTCAACTCAATTACCGCCACAGTAACACAGACCTACATGTGGATTCAGCCAACCACTACAGAACTGTCCGCTCCTGTGTACCGTCTGCTGTTAACTACCATTGGGCCACTACGGTGTATCCGGCACCAGTGTCTCGTAATCCATGGCCGGAAGCTCCGTTGAACCTCTACAATGCACAGCCGGCTCGTACTCGCTGCTCACGCAAGACGACACAACGTAGGACTACTCGAGCTTTGGGGCTAGGTCATCAACCAATGAACAGCCCAACATAATGGGGCTCCGGGCATTCCTAGCGATGTGGCCTGCTACTGCAGTTAAAAAACAAACTAAGACGATCTAGGAGGCCCTTCTGATCACCTGTTCGGGCTGCTGCAGTGCCACCATCACTTTGGTTGGACCGTCTGTGTGGGCTGCACCCTCCCTGCTGTTTCCACGCCTATTACCCAGGTTTGGTCTGGTTAACTTTCGTACTGCTTCGCTTTCCATCCCCAATCTTTTGGCCTCTGTAGACATTAGCTTCTGTGCATTTTTTCAGCATTTTCGGGCACGTTCTTTCCGACCTCGATCGAGAACTCTGGGGACAAGCAGCTGGTAAAACAGTTCTTGAAAAGTGATCCTTAACATCCACCAGCCAACCTCATATCCTTGCCTTGCTGCGCACAACCAGAGGGAAAACCACCCGCTTCATCTTCCCAGCACTGGGCGAAACGTCTCATCATCGTCCTTCTTGATGCTTCTGAACTTTTCTCGGTAGGCTCGGCATCTAGCCTGATATGGCTGAACAGGCGCCTGATCTGTTCATAGTCGCTTAACCTCCTCACACTTAACCGAGCATCACCGCTCTCTCCGCCGTACCGCCTCAGCAGGACATCAGACGGTGGGCCATGATGTCATGCTGCACATGCACATCTGGGCTACACCGCAATTGGGCGATGAAAGCGTCCACGTCATCGTTCTCTCCCCTAACGGGCTCAAGTGGACACGGCTTCGTTTTCCCCTCACCACGAACACGCGTAGCCTGTGCCTGCTTCATCTGAGCCTGTCCACTGCTTGTAATGGTTTTAGCTCTCGCACTCTTGCCTCTAACTCAGCTTACATCTCTACGTCTCTTGAGATCTAACTCCGGCCCTGCTTTAACTCCAGCTCACTCTGCCTAGCCGCTTTCACTCCTCTTACAATCTTCCTCTCTATCACTTTCTTCCTCTTCAATCCACCTTTGCCTATCACTTTCTCCTCTTCAATCCTCCACTGCTTCATCTCAACTCCCTCTGCCAAGCAGCTTTCCCTCCTCTTCAATCAGCCCTGCTGCAGTATCTCTTACCTCCTCTGCTAGCAGCTTTCTCCTCTTCAATCTTCCTCTGCTGTATCGCTAACCTTCCCTCTGCCTAGCAGCTTTTCTCCTCTCTCAATCCTCCTCTGCTGATCCCCCCCCCCCACTAACCTCCTCTGCCCTAGCACTTTCTCTTCTTCATCCTTCATCTTCTGCCGTCATTGGTCTCATCTCCTCCATCCGGAGCTCCAATTCTGCTTCTCTCGCTATCTTCTCATCCTCATTACGCACCGATCTGTGACGAACTTGGCGAGCTCTCCCCCATCTAAACCCGTCGCCGACTCCCAACATGGTACAAACTTTGCATAAGCCCCCGCCCCGTTCTGATCCACCCCCGCAGCCTGGGTCACTAACCTTGGTTTGTATCTGCCGTAGGCCTGTGGATCCATGGACAACGTAGCATGGGTTGAACAGCGGATGGGCTCGGGTGTGCCCTTAGACATAGGGTACGCCCTAACCACCACAGATCTAGCAACAAACATAATGCGATCTGACGCAACTGAGGTTCCTGACTACGCACTGCCCCTGAAGCTAACCCAGCACAAGTACACAACACTCAATGAGTCATGCAACAAGCATAACACCACCCACACTGCCGAACCTCATACATATACCTGACATGGGCTCGTCAAATCCATACAATACTACCCCATGCACTGTCTGGCCACGACTGAATCACGTGACACCGATTCCCACCGTCCACTGTGCATGCGCCCTCAGTTGACCCACACACAGGCCTCACTGGCACAGGTAGCCGCCCCACACGATCACAGTGCACTGCCCCCGCGCACGTCCATATGCACTTCCCCCACAGAACCTTCGTGTCACACACACTGCCTCACCCTCGTGCTTCCCACACAGTCCACCTGGGCTTACTCTGCCCTTAATCCCCACAAGATGTTTAAACAACACATCGTGCACCTCCACAGGCTTGGTTCCAATTCTACTACCACTGGGGTAAACTACACTCAGAGACACAAGGAACACTCGATACCCACCGGCACCTCACCTACACTGTACTACGTAGTCACACTCTGCACTTTCCCCAACACCCACTCAATATTTATTGACACTCAAACCTCACACACTCGGTAGCGCAACCCATTTCACACCAAACACAGTGCCCTGCCCAATTCCAATGGCACCTGCCTGATGTGAACAGGACACTACGTACCTCCTCCCCAGGGTACTGTACCTCCCACCAACCACCCACTTACAACAACGAACACACCGACACAACAATCCCCCTACCTCCCTTCTAGCACCCTATCACCTACCCAAACCACCTAGCTACCCCGCCTTTCCACCAAAGTGTCACGTTCACTAAGCCGGACGGCCCTACCACCCCTACCCCGCCTATCACACACTAGAGCAGACACACAGCACACTCACACACTTTACAATCATGCACGACTTCTTTATTTCACACACCACACTACACACTAAGGCGCCACCCCTCAATCCCCATCCACAACTACAAACAATATCCTACTCTTCACTGACCCACACACCCTGCTACAACCCTGAAACCTTAACATATGCTAAAGCACCAGTTCGCGGTAAATCACTGCGACCAGGGACGCAGAGATAGCCCCGCACACGTGGCGGCTAACTACTAGGGACAAGGACAGACCCAAGGACTCTAATCTTCTAAACTACTACCACCGCCCGCACCTCTCCCCAGGACCCACCCTTCCTTTTGACCGGAAGACCACAACCGGACTGCCACTGCGTCCCTCAGGGATCAACGACAAGTACCCTACACTGTGCATGCCACCACGTCCCCAAAAGAAGGCAGTAGCTAACACCCTTAAAACCCACTCCCTAACGCTACATCTCTTTCCTACCATACCCATGGACACCCATCCGCGCCCAGAGAGCTCCAGTCCTCAGCGCCGTACTTGGCCCTCACAGGCTGACACCTCCCAGAAGACTCTGCGCTCCCCCGCTGACCGTGGCCCTCCCCACCCCCCGTGGTCGTCCACTCTCCGCCCGAAACCTCTACACCCCACGCTGACCGTGGCTTCCCTGCAGTCTGACTCCACTCCCGCGCTGGCACGACACCCAACGCACGACCAGAAACGCCCGTCGATCGACGAGTCCGGGCTCGAGGGACTCCGCCTCTGAATGCCCCGCTGGACCCTGAGGGTGAGGGAAGGTCAGATGCAGCGCCCTCAATCACGGGACGCCGAACAGAAAGAGAAACAGTGCTGGAGAACTCCGAAGAACCCTGGTAGCAGAGAAGAGCTGCCTCACAACTGCAACGGCCTGGATGATTCTCTGCCCACTCCCGGGAAAGCAGCAGGCAAACCGGAAAACCGTCGCTCACCCTGCCTGCATGCGGCAGTAACGCGGTGGTCTGTGGCCCCACCTCAGTGACGGGAACACAGGAAACCTGCTGACACAACTGATAACAGACAGACTATCAACACACCAGTTCTACAACTGCTACAAAGTGCTGCCCAACGAAGACGATACAGAACCCAGGCACAGGCCACGGGCACACCAGACCCGACGAGGACCTGGCCCTAACTAATGAACGAAGTCACTCACCTAACGGCACTCCCGCCGCAACTACAAGGCACGTCGCACGTCCGACGAACAACATGGACCGAAGGTGAGAAGCTATCCCAACGCAATTCCCCGACCTGGTCGGAAACAAACGAACTCTACTCACAACACAAACAGCGATTGGTCCGAGCAGCTATCCCTCCGCCGAGCAGACATGCCCGAACCACCGGACTAGTTGTTGCTCGTGCCACAACACGACAATATTAATTACCACAACAACCCACATACATACAACCACAACAACAGCCGATATCCTGCCCGCCCTTCTCTGGTGTAGACCAAGTAACAAAAGGGTAACAATCCTGAACGAAACCAACCTCCTGCTTCCATCCCTTTCAACAAGTGAAGATTGGAATTCAAGAATATTTTTATGTCTTAATTCCCAGCCCCCTACCTAGCCCTAACCTTCCACCTTAACCAAAGCCGGGGGGGGGGGGGGGGGGCCCAAATCTTACACACTCATCTCTCGCACACACATAATACACATATTCACCCGCACACGCCGCACATGCTCTCTATTTCTGAATTTACCCTTTCTCCAAACACATGGACGGCTGATTTACTAACGCCGATCGGTGACATCCTTTACCGTTTCTTTGGGCGTCCTTGGATTCTTCTGCCATGCAGAAACTCTCCATACAGCCAGTCCCTTGGCATACGTCTCTTCCATACGGAATGACAGCCCTCCCACGAAGCTGGCCTTGATGGAGCCTGGACTCGATACTGTAGTGTGAGCACGTCCAGCCCTCGCGGTTGAAAACAACACGTCCTGCAATGGATTTCCGAGTATGAGCGAAGAGCTCGCATGTGAAGTCTCTCCAGCTCATGACGTGTCTGCGGTACAGTGTCCCAAGATTTCGCACCCATATAGGCAGAAGGGCAAAAGACCACTGCGTTTGTAAACTCACAGTTTTTGTGTCAGCCGAATGTTGCGTGAACTAAGCACTCACTGATTCGGAGTCTTCCCAGCGCCTGGCTTGCTTTGCTGATCGGGCATCAACTTCCCTGTCCAGGGAGCCATCACAGGGGATGGTACTTCCTAGATATCGAAATGTTCAACGTCCGCAAGCTGGGGTCGTCAATGACGATGTGGGTGCCGAGGGTAGGTGTTTGGTGCGGTGTTGGTGATCACCTCAGTCTTGCCGAGGCTGAGTGTCAGGCCGAAGAGCTTTTGAAGCATCGGAGAAGGCGGTCAAGCATCGTTTGCAATCGGATTCTGCATGGGCCACCAGTGCGCAGTACATCGTCAAAGAGGACTTACTTATGAAAGGTATCTTTAGATGCTCCTTTGTCTTTGCCAGTACAGAGTTGCATCACACCTATAGGGTCCAAAGAGGAGCCGTCCAGACGATAGCGAAGTAGACTCCCATCTCCAGTCATGACAGCGTGGACAGCATACCAGTGAAGAAGACGTTAAGAGGACCGGAGCTAAGACACAGACAGCCCTGCTTTTTTTTCACGCCATTGCTGCTCTCGAAGGCTTCCGTCACGTTCCACTGGAGAGGACCTGGCCGGTCATTGCCATCATGGAAGAAGCTTGATCATTTTTCACAAACTTTGGCGGGCTCCAATGCGCTCGAGGACTGCCAAAGACTTCCCCTGTTGACCATGTCATAGCACCTTGGTCATTGTCAATGAAAACAGAAGTTAGGGGCATTTATGTTCGATACACTTCTCCTGAAAGCTGTCCTGACAGCAAAAATCATGTCGACAGTGCTTCTGCCGGGTCTGAGAGCCGCACTGCGCCTCGGGAGTTCTGCTCGAAACAGTGATGAGTCTTTGAGGAGCTCTGGCAAAGACTTTCCAGCAATGAGAGTAGCAGATGCCTCTGTAGTTCCCACCAGTTCGCTTTTTGCTTCCTGTTCTTGTAGAGGGAGACAATCAGGGCGTCACGGAAGTCATCGGCATCTTCTTCTCCTGCCAATACTCCGCAGGACATCGTGAAAGGGCTTTTAGGCGTTGGGGGCCTGCCACCTTGTAGAACTCAGCAGGTCTTCCGTCCCCTTTCCTGATGCTCTAACCGAGCTCGGCTGAGGATAGCTTTCTGATCTCTGCAATGGTGGGGGTACTGCAAGTGTGCCTTGTAACGGCTGCTGAGTGATCGGTTCAAGCAACCGAGTCGACAGACGAGGGCCTGTTGAGCAGGTTGCTTGAAGTGGTCTTGCCAGCGCTTGCTTAGTCATCTTTGGTCCTTGCACAGGGTAGCGCATGGCGAACAGAAGCGGAGCATCCTGCTGCTGCGAGGTCCGCAGACTTGTCTTCAACGAGCCAAAAGACATATCTATCGTTGTGAGAGACGCGATAGCCTTTGAACTTCCGTCGCTAGCTTTGTCCTGCCACCACTGTCCCGCATCAACGTAGGTCGGTCTGCACTTTGCCTGGAGAGTCTGAACTCTCGCGTTTGGAGACGGACGATGGGTCATTTCGGCCACTCGATGTAAGACTTGTTTCTTTCGCAATGGAGAGCTTCTTTGATCTTCTCATCGTTCTCGTCAAACCAGTCTTCATGGCTCTGCTTTTTGCTACCAGGACCTCTTTTGCAGTCTCATCGACCTGACCTTACAAGAGGACCATTTTTCTGTTCCATCCTACTTCAGGGACCGCTACCGAGCTTGGAGCTTCTTCCTTATCAAGTAGATAGTTGGAACAGGGAGAGGCAGGTCGGTCTTACCAGTCCTGGCGACATTTGTAGGAGGCCATGACAGTCTTGGACGTTTCGTGTGGCGGTGTATGTGCAGGGTCATTACAGCCCTGACCAGCCTGGTGGACCAGTCCATCATTCAGCACCTCCATGACGCGGGTCACCCCGGAACGTTCGCATGATGTCGCTTGGCGTACGATGAAAGGGGAAAACAATCATGTGCCATTTTTCGACCTCGGGTTCATCCAGGGGCTTGAACTTGTCCGCCAACCTAACAAGGTGTAGGTGAAGCGATGCTGTGTTCTGCACAACCATGCGAGGAGGAGCAGGCCGTTGATCGTTGACCTTCCTAACTCCGTGTCTGCCGAGAACGCCTTCCTCCACTGCTTGGTCTCTTCCTACTCTGGCGTTGAAGTCCCCAAGGATGACGAGTTTGCATTTTTGAGGATTGACCTGATGGCCTGGTCCAAGTAGTATCCGTAGAACAGGCTCTTTGGTGTCGTCTGGGCTCGTGAGCGAGGGTTGCATAACACACTGATGAATGTGAGGTTGTCTTGACTTGCTGAGGGGGATACGCAGTTTCATGAGGCTTTCATTGAAAGCAAAACCGGGAGCACAGGTATCTTTTGAGCAGTGCTGTCCGGATGGCGAATCCAACGCCATGGTTCCTGTCTTTGCATGTGGCTTTCCCTTCCAAAAGAAAGTGTATCACCCCTCCCTCTTCACTTAGAGCCCTTCAACAGCAAGTCGGTTTCGCTGAGTGGCAGCAAAGTTCTAATCGTATCGCTGGAGTTCATTCGTCGCGACAAGCGCTGTTCTTCTCTACGACGACGAACGTACTGGCACTGTCCCATTAATGTTCGAACGTTCCAGTGCTCCTAAAAGATTTTCTTTGCTTTTTCTTTTGCATTTTCGACCGCAAAATGGATGTAGTCCTGTCAACCGCGGTAGCTGACCAACTGTAAAGGGCAAGCATTTGTTCCGGCAACGATTTTCTAGCCCCCGCCCCCCCCTGCGGGGGTGGCAGTGCTGTCCCCTAAAAGGCTGCCCAGTACGCCACGGGGTGCTGCCGACTCCTCCTTTGCCCTCGATTCAGGAAAAAGAACACCACCCTGCCCATGGACCCGCCTACATGCAGGATTGTGACTACAACAGCCAGTGTCAACTCCACCTGTTCTTCGCCACGTGCCCCCATCGCCGCAGGACTTGAGGTGTGTGCATTGACAGATCGTGATGAGTTTGCATAACGGACACTTTGCGTGAAGGTTTTATAGTGGGAAAATCGTTGCAACGGGGGTTAATCCCACTCTCTCGTCCTGGGAGCCTTGATCCAGTGGCACGGAGAACCGTTACGATGGGAGACTGCCAGGCTGCAGTGGATGACCAGGACTTCTCAGGGTGTCACGTCCATGCTCGTACGCTCCACAACAACTGTGCTGCCACCGCCATCACAAGGCGTTGGATCACCGATGATCTCTTTCGCATCTATCGTTCCGCCGGAGTCAGTCTTCACATCAGTAGGTCTTACCCAGCCCGAGCCTAACTCACCGAGGGTTTTCAGACCCGACGGCAACCCACACCTGGTTTAGCCGGCCTGCCTAAAAGCCGTAGCCCGGGGATTGGCCGCTGTTGCATGCGACAGCTTCTAGGAGCTACAGGTGTGAGCTGAGTGACAGTTGAGGACCAGTGCATGAAGACGAGCAGACGAGCTTGCCCTAGAAAAGGACATGGCAAGCCCCCCTGCAAAAGGTACTACCTCTTCCTGACACCTCCATGGTCAGGACCAAGAAAGAGGTGCATAAACAACATAAAACCATCAACCACGGGCAGTGGCGTACTATCTAAATAGGAAATCGGTAATGAAACAAAGGAACGTAATGGCAACACAGAATTATGAGTATATATCTAGATCTCTATATATGTGCAACCCATGCACCACACTTCCACCTTGTCAATCGAAACCTGTTGCACCCATGGAAGCCGCGAGATCAAACTTCTCCTCTCAGCCAACTGCCTGATGGATGATGACCGTTTGCAGGCTGACAGCAATGATGGTGACAGGATATGATGACGATGGTGGCGATGAAGGTGATACCACAGGCCGCCGTCGGGGCAATACGCAGA
>CM031627.1:47003284-47023284 GCA_018398815.1 Conus ventricosus
CAAAACTGCCCTCAACCAGTTTCGGCAGTTTTGAGATAGAAATCGGCATTTATTAGTTCTCTAACTAGTAAACCCTACAAACATGCATACTGTGTTGGATTATCCGTTTTCCTACCTAAATCTGGAAAATCATGTATGGCTTGACCAAGACGCTGTGCTCGCAGAACTAATTACAGGGTTTGTAGATTGTGGGCAGGAGTGTATCACACAGTAACAGGTACAGCGACCCTCGTGGCTCCTGTGATACCTGTAATTAGCCGATTGCGGCCTTCGCCAAGCTTATCTTGCTACGACACCACAGTAGAGCCGAGCTTGTCAACGACTTTCATGTCAACGCCGGCTGCCGAAGACTGTGCAAAGAATATATATATGTTAAAGCAAGTTCTGTGACATATTTCTACTCGTGTAACCCAGTTACTTTTCGTTTGACCTGTGACATTGTTTTTTGGGGTTGACATTGTTTCTCGGGGTTGACATTGTTTTTTGGGGTTGACATATAAAAAGGTATTGGCACTGTTTATAGTTACGTGTTCTTGGAGACATGCAGTTAGTTTCAAAATGTCGGATCAGGCAACAACATCAGGAACACCAAGAACTGTTGAAAGTTTTTTGGCCAGTATTCCATTAAAAAAAACATTTAAAAAAGTGTAAAATAAAACTAGTCTTTAACTGTTCACTAAAGTCTTTTAAAACTGAGTTATATTTTTGACATAAAATCCACACACTTATTCCAGCTAGCTTACATTATATTTTTTATAAGTTTACAAAACTTTGCATAACAGACAGACAGACACGAGGTAGTGGTGGGGCTATAGAGACCTGTCATTAAGCTGACACCCGATCGCTTAATTTACGCGGAACACAGCACACAGTCAATTAGTTGTCAGTGCCAACAACTGGGGAAGGCTGGATCTTATGATCGCGAAACTATACAGTTTGTGACAGTCTTGTTAGCAAAGCCCGAGCTGAACATTGTTGTGTTCTATGGCTAAGTGTGTGATGATGATGTAGACAAAGCATTATTGCAGCTAAAAAAGTACTACATATTGATGATGAAGAATGCAAGTGGACCAAAGTTTAAGTAAGTGTTTTTCCTGCACTTTTCTGGAATAGTCTAGAAATAGGAAGTGAGAATTTTTTAAGCTGCTCTTGAGGGAGTGTTCTTTAATTAAGTTCTTAATCAAGTCTCCTCAAGTTCTTAATAAGTTTTTGATCAAGTCACCTTAAGTCACCTCAAGTTCTTAGTTAAGTTTTTAATCAAGTCACCGCAAGTTCTTTAATTAAGTTCTTAATCAAGTCACCCCAAGTTCTTACTCAAGTCACCTCAAGTTCTTAATAATTTCTTGATCAAGTCACCTTAAGTTCTTAACTTAAGTCACCTCAAGATTGTAATTAAGTCATCTCTCTAAGTACAACCAAGTTCTTATTTAAGTCAATTTATAATTATTTATTATTGCATCTGAAATGGATCAAAATGATCTTTTGCTGTTGGCGGTTCTAGCATGCTTTTTTGTTCGGCTTCTGTATTTAGTGGCAGAGATTGTTTGGACTGCTTTGGTTTTTGCTGTCTTTGTTTATATATTTTATAACCGTAATAACTGCCCCCAGCAATGCCGCCGAAAATGACAATTGCTTTAAGAAAATTCCATGAAGACTTTGGCGGTGTAGACAACCCTGTTGTTGTAGGCCTTGAATCAACTTGTTCTGTGTTTTTATAGCTGGCATTGAAACAACTGGCTGCGGCTCTGGCACTTTTTCAGTTATATTATGTGATTGTAACATTAATTTTGTTCGTTTGTTCCACTCTGCTAATCTTTTTCTGCTGCAACGCGCCCAGGATGAGGAGGCTTTTTACTGGTTACTTTCTCCACCTGATTCAATGTTTTCTGATTCTGATTCTGCTGATTTTCTGGCCCGGTCATTTTGAAGGGAAATAAAATCTATATGATTAAAAGTAATTAATCCCATGATTAGCGGCGACAATAATGTTCCAAATTTGTAGTATAGATCACATCCTAGAGACTCTAATGTCTTTGTTAAAACTTGATCCTGCGTTAAATCATGCATAAAGTCTTGTTCAGAATCAATGGGAGCAAATCTACTTACTAGTTTAGTGTACAAACTAAGAACCGTTTGTCCTACACTTTTTACCATTCTTGATCCTAGTTGCGCTTCATACCGTTATGATACTTTACAATGTCTTGTGGCGACATTGTTGAATCTGTTCTATGCTGAATTCATTTCCAAGGAACTGTTTTGTTTTTCCACATGCTGCCAAAGAATACAGCCTTTCCTTTTTGGGCATAATAGCTTGGTTATCAACCTGGTCATTTGTAATCATAAGTTCAGGAATGTTTAGTAGATCATCGGTGTTCATGTTTTATTACTAATATATTATTATTTTTGTTTTTAAAAATGAGCGCCGAAAAGATGTTACCAATCTTGTTTACCATTCTGCTGTTATTGGCGGTCTAAGTATAGGATACACAAGCTTGGTAAAAGCTTGTTAAGAATTAAACCAGCAGATCTTGGCAAACTAGACTTTGAAGACTCGGCAAAGCTAATTGCTATCATTACAGCTTCGTTTGCTACGAAAGATTTTCTAGTTAAGCAAGGAATAATTCCAGACAGTATAAATATGTAAAATAAAAAATACATTTATAAAAATGGCTTCATTCGTAATGATGATAGGCGGCGCTGTGGTTAATGCGCTTGCTTTTAGCGGAAGTAATTACGCATTTAGTAAACTACAAACTAATGAAGAGAGAAAAAGAATAACAAAGCTATGGAGCAACTAGCAGCTGCACAAGATTACTATGAAAAGCAGAGAATTGAGCAGTTAGATTTTATTAACGACAAACTGAAAAAACAGGGACACGCAGCTTACACATTTAAAGATGTTGACCAGGCAATAAAAGAATATTTTCTTGTAACAGGCAAACCAATCGAGACATTGCCCCCACCAAAATTCAGTGACTTTTATCAACCATCAGAAAAACAAAAGATGCAAGAAATCGTGTTTATCGTCTTTGGTATGACCGTTGTGTATTTTGTTGCACATAATATTGGCTGAATAAAAATGAACAAAATCTATTATTCGCCAAAAGGATATTGGAAGGGAATCACGGCAATAAAAAAGCTAAGCCAAGCAGCGGGAGTCAGTGAACAAACAGCAAAGGAATGGTTATCTAAACAAGCTATTTGGCAAATTTATTTACCTGCACCTAGACGAATACAGAGACCACACTTTGTGAATACAATACCGAACGACACCCATCAAATGGACCTTCTATATTTACCCCATGATACGATTAGACGAAAAAGATTTAAGTACGCACTCACAGTCATTGACATAGCTTCAAGATACAAAGATGCGGAACCATTAACACAAAAGAGTGCTTCTGCTGTTGCTGTTGCCATACAACTGATATACCAACGAGGCCCGCTAACTTATCCTCGCATGATTCAAGTCGATGATGGAAAAGAATTTAAAGGCCAAGTGAATCAATTATTGTTAAAACATAGAGTTACCATTAAAAGAGGCATTCCAGGAGTTCACAGATCACAGGCTTTAGTTGAAAACTTTAACAAACAGTTATCTGAAAGACTTTTTTCCTACCAGTATCACAGAGAGCTGATTGACAATTCTCGCAACACAGAATGGGTTAGAAGACTGCCCTCAGTTTTGCGTGCAATGAATAATGAAGAATTTAAATTAACAGGCTAAAACCAGTACAAGCAACCAAAAAACAAACAATAGATGTTGTTGAAGGAGACGCCATACAACCAGCAAACTATTACCATTTGGTTTGAAAGTAAGGTACCTTTATTTACCGGGGGAAGCAGAAGGGACACTCGCATCAGGGCAACCGATCCAGTTTGGAGTGTTGATCCATATGAAATAAAAAGAATTGTAAAAATGAATCCGCCCATGTATTATTTACGTGAAACTGACACAACAAACAACCAGCTCCTCAAAGATCTTTTGTGAAGGAAGAACTGCAGATAATCCCACCAGACACAGTTCCAGTTGTTTAATTAGTTTACAGAAATATATTTGAGTCTAAAAATGGAAGCACAGAACGAAACAAGAATGATAAAGGAAGAGACCTTGGAATTAATACGGGAATCATTTGATACGAATTATATTATTAAGGAAGCATCTATGAGGATTCATCAACACATGCTAAAACATCCAGATCACCTACAACCCAAAATCCCAAATTTTGATTATCAGATATGGGGAAAAGAATATCTTGAAATAATTAAAAAAATTCGAGCACATCAAGCAAACATGAAAAAAGATTTAGCTGAATTGGATGATGATATGAATTAGCTTATAATAAAACTTGAGGAAAAATATGAAGAAGAAATATAATTATGCTGTTCTCCAGTGTCCAATCGCATATGAAAACTCTGGATTAACAAATACTCGTTTAGTGTTTGTTCTATCTAATGACTTCTTTGTTACAACAGTTGTGTTGATCTCATGTAGATTAGATCGTAGTTTTACGTTGTCATGATGAAAAGTCTTATTGTCAAACAATGCTTCTTTGTAGTTGTCATGTGATATGTTTGACTGCATAACACTGCGAGATATTCCTTTTGCTTTCTTAATGTTTTTTTTTGGCTCGAAATACTGTACATTTTCGACCTTAAACCAATAAACTCCTTAATCACCCCTCCAGATAATTCATCCTTCATCTTTCCTAAAACCTTCTTATTAACAGTTGAATGTAAAGGCGACTCTTTAGGGTAATCAGATGTATCATACCATCCCGCATGCCCTTTAGCTACTTCTATTTCATGTCTTTATAGATGTCTTCAGTAGGGATATCTATAACAAAACTATCTGTATCTGTGTAAGTACTCTGGACTCTGGATACAATGGTTTTAAAGTAGTCATAAAGAAATTCTAACATCGAAAGCTTTGATAATTCTAAAACAGTAAACCCAATAAAAACAGGTTTGTCCAATTTGACTTTCTTTTTCTTCATCATTATGCCAAAAAGCCCATCATGAAATCTTCTAAAGTCCTGATAATTAGGTTTGAAGTCAGCTTAATTGCCTCATTCTCTTTGGTGACCAATCTGACATCTTTACGCTTGTGCGGATTCTCCATAGTCTTTCCGAAACAGCTGTTGTTCATCAGCTTGAAAAAGTCTTTTTCTGAAGCATCTGTGGATTTAGTTCTGAGATCAGTGTTCTTCATTATGTATGGTTTCATGAACTGTTCTTGATCAAAAGCAATTATACGATGAACTGCTCTCAACTTTAAACCATGTCTTAAATAAAATTGTAGAAGTCCGTAATGACAGACATAATTTTTTTTGCCGCGAACATTAGGCACAAGTTCAGGCGGCTCTCTTGGATTCATCTTTAGACTTTCTGCAGCTAATGGGTAGTCATTATGTAGGTCATGGAGTTCATGAGGATATTTTAAGTCAACTTCTAGAATAAAGCCCCGATGTCGATCGGGCGTTAAACTGTTCAACCACTTTAATGCTCTTTGCATATTATTCGTACCGCCGCCAGTGTACATTTTAAAGTTACGTAATGGAAGCGATTGCGCCATTGCCCATCCACACAGATTGTTTTGCATCTAAATACATGAGATAGTTAGACCTTTTACTTAGATCATAGTCGTCCAAGTATTTGTTGTTTGCTTTACAGTAATGATGCGACGCCATACTAATTCCTCCACGCAATCCGTTTTCAATCATCTGAATCATTGGCAAATCTGACAATAAATCAATCTTTACTCTAGTATCTTTTAAGAAAGCATCCCAACTCATCCCGGGCACAGAAATGTAATGCGCAGGATCCAGGCTATAATGTTTCATGCAGGTCTTTCTATAATTTTCAAAGACGTCTGCCAACAAACAAACGTCAGCCTTCAAGCATGAATCATGATAGTCTCCCATCGTTTTACAATCTAACTTCTGCCATGCTTCTTGAGCATGCTGGTAATCAGAATCACTGATGACCTTTCCTCTAAGACTAGAAAAGAACGCGTCTTTAGGCGGAAGTGAATCTTCATCAAACCTTTCCCAACTGTTCATGTACTCATAAGGGTAAACGCCCTTTCTAACAAGAGTTGGGTCAAAATATTCTTCTGTTATTGGGCAGGACTTTAAGGACATAGCCAGTGACTCTAATGATCCCATCAGGTGTTGCATAGAGTCATAAAAAGACATGTTATTTAAAGTGAAACACATGTACTTTTCTGATGACTGTGCAATGCATGTTACCCTGAAGGCGTTGGAGTCGCTGGAGTCGCCGGTTACTGCTTGCATTATAAGATGAGAGTCGTAACCTCGCAAGTTATGAAAGAAGATGGGCAGCTTCCATGTCTTTGGTCAAACTTTAGTTGAAGATTGCAGTTGTTGTGCGCTGCTCCTCTGAACTTTCCGCTAATGTGATCATGGTCTCTTACTGTTGGATTTGCACTCTTGGGCGTTAGCTCTAAACCGCAAATCCAACAATGCGTGGCTGAGTCATACTGTTGTTGATCTTCAGGAGTCATAATAATGTCTAAGAGATTCAGATTATTAGAACAGACGTTACGCACTTGCTGCATGCGTTCTAAGAAGTAATTTGCAGCATTAGGCCCTCTGTATAATTCTGGCTTTGAATGAACGCCATCTAACCTGACAATAATGAAGGCAAATGAACAAATCTGATGATTACTCATTAAGACTGTTTTCGGAAGTTTCTGTGGCGTCGGCCCTTCATAGGGAACAATAAGCGACTCGAAGTCTGCGTAAACTACGTATGGACTCGTTTGCAGCCGTTTCCAGTTCTTAAAACTAACTTTAGATCCAGGCGGGGGCGTAATTAGTTCTGTCTTACAGTCTACAGAACTTTTACAATGTTTTTTATGTTCAAGCGCGGCTTTACCGGATGGAATTCTTGTTAAACATTTTCTACAGAATTCTTGTTTATGACCATGTTTTGAAGTATGCGCTAATAATCTACTCATTGTGCGTATCAATGTGTAATGTGGTAGCCCTGCCGATGAAAGCATTAGGAGTAAGTCCACATGGCTTTTGGCTGGATCGCCTATTGTTGGGCTGTCTTTAGACACTCTAATAGGCACCAAATTTGTTTTCTCAGACCATGTGTAGATATTAACAGTTATTGGTTTGTTTTGTTCTTCAAACTGATCAATTTTGTCCGCACTAACAGGAAAGGTATTCCACTAAAGTTAAGATCATTGATGTAAGGTTCATAGTTAGATACTCTCTCTCTGCGTTTTTGCGGAAGTAATGCAGCCTTGCAAGAACACACCACATAAAACATTTGTTGTCCGAATTCTTTATGTTTAGAACTGATCTTTTTGCGACTAATGCTGGAGGTAGTGAAATGTAAGACTTGCCAACAATCGGCTCATACTTAGCCTGTTTTAATCTGATCTCTAAGACTTCGCCCTCTGACCAACCAGAGCCTCTCATTTTGGCTTCTTCAGCGGCCACATCAAACTGTGTAAGCAGTTGGTCTGGTGTTAAGTCATTACGAGAAAGAATAACCTGTTGTTTAGTTGAGACCCAGACTTCTAGATTTTCTTCATTTATTGTTATATAGTCGATTAAAACAGCTAACATTACTTTAACTGGCGGGTCTATTGTTAGTTTACCTGGAACTTGAGAAATAGCATGCACAACACTTGCCTGTACGTTTGTTGGATCAATGACTTCTAGATCAATATCATTTAAAGCTTTTGACAAACGCTCTCCCTCAAGCATTCCTTCAAACAATTCGTCTGGTCCTTCGTATATCTTATCCATGTTGAGTTTTCTTTTCTAACTCAAACTATTTATTTAAATTATAAAAAAAAACTTAATCAGAATCAATATCAACGGTCTTTTTGTGCTTGGACTCATAAACTAAAGTATAAACGCCCTTTGATGTTGTTAATGTGAGCTGTTTAGAACAGAGTTTAATGTCTCGTTTACTTTTTTTAAACATTCCTTTTTTATCTGCTCAGTGTCTGGCTGTGAGAAAAACTTGCCCTTGCCTTTTTTGAAGATCAAACTTTTGTCTTTTATAGTCATCAAAATCGGCCTGTAAACGACTAAATTCTTCATCCGTGATGTTTGAGTCAACTAGTGCTTTATTTATTGTCAGTTTGAACGAACTAAGTTTAGCTGTTATTAGTTGAACCATAGCTGTGTGCTTTTGGAGTTTAGTTTTTAATTTTTTGCAAGCAGCACTTACAGCTAATGAACACAGACCAAGAGCTAAAGACAAACCGCCTAGAGGTAAAACTGCGGGTGCACCAACGCCTGTTGCTAAGAGACCAACGCTTGTCCCTGCTGATAGAGCACTTACAGTTGATGCTCCAGTATTAACATATGTAACAGCATTACAGACAGCAGAATACCTTCGTTTGGTTTGCTGTATTTTGAAAGGTCCTGCTCTAGTTTTTGTTGCATTTGTGTAATGTTGGTTAATCTGAAGGTTTTTATGTCAGGGGCTTCTACTATCCCTTCTTTAGGCGACTCTGGCGTTGTAGGCGCTTTTGGATAAACGTGAACAGACATGCTTTTTTAAAATAAAAATATTTTAGTAATGTATATCTTTTAATCTGTTATCTTGAATATTCAGCTGCGTATCATATATTAAAAACAAATGTACATTAACTGCTTTATCCCCATCTTTTTCTTTATCAATTTGAATGTTTATTCCGTCTTTAACAGTTCTCCCACTTCCGTGCAACTGATTATCCTCAGTTGACCTTAGGTCAATCCATAAACCGTATTTCGTTGTTAAATATTCATCAAGCCTAACACTGTGAAGGTGTAGATCTTTAGACACAAGGTCTACTGTTGGGCTTCTATGCCTCCCGCCTCCGAACAATTTCTTATTTCGTCAAAATGCTGATAAGGTTTAAGTCCACTCCCGTAGATTTGGTTAGGACTACCCTCAATTGTACATTGCACTTTTGATATTTTAGATTAATAAACTTTTCAGTTTGTCTTTTAAACGGTTCTTCATCTTCACACAGCAATAAAATACCTTTAAGCGATCTTGCTGAGACGCTAAAATAAAAATTCCATATAGTGTCTGCCCTGCTTTTAGAATATGTTGTATGATAAATCACTCTTTCGTAATATATTGCTAATTTTGACTGATATTGTTGCTCAATCAGCCTTGCTAAGTGAGGGGTGCTAACAATGTCAAACTCTAACGAGATGTCAGAAATACTGTACTTTGCTTTGGTGTCTGATGATCTGATAACACGTTTGTATTCATTAAAAGTTAGTTCATATGACAATCTGTCTTTTAATGACCCTTGAAAGTATGGCGCATGCGCACTTAACAACTCAAAATCCAAGGGGATGGAAAAGCGATTTCCATACGCATAACTTACAGCTACAAACTTTTAGCCGTCTTCAGCATTTGCAGCGCCTATTCTGTGTTTTAGTGCTTCATTATTTTCAATTCCTTGAAACGCAAGATCATCCCTTTCATTCGCGGTTAGCCATAGATCAGAATAGATTAAAAATATGTCTGCATTGTGTAAAGAAAATATTTCTTGCCCCTCAAGTTTTATAGAAATTTTCTTAACGATTGCCCGCCCCAGATTCTGGACAACTGTCCTGTTTTGGTCTGTTGTTGAATCGAGTTCTATTTTGAAAGTAAGTCGCGCAGAGCCTGGCACAATCATTTCATCCCCTCCTAGGTCTGGAAATTTGACAGTAAGAATTTGATCTGCATCAATAGTAGATGGATTATTTGGAACAATAATATTCCGTTTATTTCCCTTCACGCCAAAGGGCTCTTTCAGTCTTCTATGCGAGTCAAGAATTGAACCATATGTTTGTGACATTTTTATAAAACAAAATAAAAAGTTAATTATTTAAAAACATGGCAGGAATTGAAGGTGAAGAAGATTATGATGTTTTTGATCCTGGAGACGACATGAGCGAAATGACTCCTTTGACCCAGCATCGCTCAGCGCCCTCATTGCGGCGTGAATTAACAGAAAGTAAGGTCAGATCATTTTACCAAAGTTTAGGTCAAGAACCTCCTGAATTTATACCCCCTGATGATTTTGAAGTAAAAGATGACCTTTGTTTGTGAAAAACGATCAAGGACAACTTGTTCGGCTTACAGATAAACGAGACCCATTAAAGTTTGTGGGCGCAGAAACAATTAGACAAAGACTTAAAGTGGGCGAACGAAATCGCCTTGGCCTTGTTAGACCGAAATTAAGGGGGGAGGCAGTTTCTAAACTTCAAAACACACTACAAGATCTCCCAACAGATAACCAAATACAAAACATGGAACTTAAAGATTTAAGTCAGACAGCAGACAAAATAATAAATGTAATAGAAGCAGAAACCAGTTCTTCAGAAGAAACAGCATTAAAAACTATACGCAAGCCACTGCTGCCCGAGCGAGTATTAGAGGCCCTTGATCGTACTTTAAGAACCATTAGAGGCGAATTAGAAAACAATATAGCAAAACTGGGTGAACTAGATGAGCAAATAAAAAGAGAAATAGAAAAACTCGTTGAGGCCCATGACGCCAACTTAGGGCGTGATATTAAAGAAGAAATAACCCAAAGACTAAAAGAACTTGAAGAAGAAAGATCATTAAGACTAGAAGTGTCGTCTTCTAACCGAGAACAATTACGATCTCAAGTGAGCAGAATAAGAGAAACTATCCAAAGAATTTTATATAAAGACACAACGCTAGCAGAACGAATACGAACGCTGTTTAGAGAGCAAGGAGTCACATTAGTAAGCGTTATAACGGCCTTAGGTTTTGCAATAAGTACACTGGTGACGGCTATTACAGGCGGTGGTGGTCAAAGTTCAGTGCCTCCACCGCCATCACCTCCATCACCGCCTGATAAATCATGGGTAAAAAACAGCTTGATCATCTTGCGGGTTTATTAAAAAAATTAGCCAGTAAAGCCATGGACGCTTTACCCGGTATATTAGGAGGTGTTGTTAGCTGGCTTTTGTCTACTGCAAGCAAAGTAGTTGGCTTTATGGCCGAGCACTTATGGGCATTAGTTCTCTTAATAGTTGGGTTAATTTTTAGTAAGATAAAGACCAAGTAATCCTAGGCCAGTTAATCCAAGAACAAGTGCTGTCTTTTCATATTCGTGGTCATTATTTTTTTTAATATCAACGGTCTCTGGGCTTTGGGCCACGGGGATTGGATGACTTATTCTTGGGGGGCCAGCTTGTTTGTTTACTGCTTGCAATATTACTGACTCAGAATTTATTCGTTTTTTCCAACCTTCTGTTCATTGCCCGCCACAAGGATTTCATTATTGTAGTTTATTATTGTTCCTATCTGGAGTCTAAGGTCAGAAGGCAGAATGTATAAACCAGTGCCAACAGCAAAGTCTACTTTCGATCTTGCAAATTGTAAAACATTTTGGTACCTTTTTATACTTGAAGGTAAATCAACTGTAGAATTAATGGCGTCTTCTAAATTTGCTAAGTATTGTTTCTGTGCATCAAAACCAGTAGAAGGATCTGTTATGTTCGATCTCGTTTGTGCTTGCGAACCTAGCAAACACCAAACATAAGTACGAACAGAGTCGTTTATTCGTTCTATTCCTGCTTTAGTTAGGCCCTTAGAAGTGTCTAAGATAAATGTTGTCCATGCTGTTTTATGCTCTTGCTCTATGGACCCGAGATGAACAGCTGTGCCTGAAGAGAAAGATGTGTAAGGAGGATTCCAGTTATAGTTATACTTTCTGTGCACGCCCCAAAAATAAGGGGTGCCTAGACCATGATTAAGATCCAACTTTTGTCTAAAGTCTGTCTTGACCTTAATATGGCTCGTTACAGATCCTTTCAAAAGCCTTCATGTCTATTCTGTTGCTGAATGGATTAAACGGTTTGTCATTTGGCAATGGCGCTTGCAGTTCAGTCAAAATACGTCTGAAGGCGTAATAAAAATGAAATCTGTACACTGACCTCACCAAAGGATTAGGGTGATTTAAATGATCGGCATACGACACTCCACAACCAGTTGATGCACAAAACACGGCAAAGTTTAACTGGTTCTGATAAAACTGCATCGGATGACTAAACCACACTTTCGGGATGTGGTCGTTTTTAATAGGAGGGTTAAGATAGCTCTTCAATGGAGTACTAACCTTTACTTGAAAGGTGTCAGACTGAGTCACAGAAATGTCAAGAGTATCAGTTGTTATATTTTTAAGATTGTAGTGCGGCCCAACAGAATATTTTGCATCAGTATATTTGAATGCACTCATTTTTATTTTGTTTAAAAAATGTTTAACGATTGCGGAACCCGAAGGGTTGCACTCCATGAAATATTTTACAAAGTCGTATGGTTTAATATAAGTGAATCCAAGAATAATAATACGATTCTAAAAGTTGACAAATCAGGAATCAAAGTTAGCCAGTTAACAATACCTGATGGTTATTACGGGTTTTGCTCACTAAAAGAAGCAATGAGTAACTTCGACATTACTCTCAAACTTAACAATGCAAATCTAAAAACAATGTTAACATTCAAGCCTGAAGAAGAAGAAGCAGGTTACTATTTTGATAAAGAGCTAGCTAAAATGTTAGGCTTTGCAGCTGACAATCACAGATTTAGAGTTGCACCAAACAAAACTACTTATGAGGGGGAAAATCCGCTCGATCTTGCATTACATTCATTACTCTATGTTCATTTGGATGAGCTGAGCACTGATGAAAACTTATATGATGGAAGGCCCTCAACTGTTTTAAGAGCTCTTCCGTCAGGGAAAGCTGCATATTGCGATTATGAAATTATACAATTCCCTAATTTACAGTTTAAAAGATTAGTTTGTGGGAGGGTCGGATCATTTAATATAAAAATCGCAGACAAAGCAGGAAAAGTTGTGAAATGTGACAACCTACACATCGTTTTAGAAATAAAATAATTAGTTGTTCTAAAAAATGTCGCGCGGGCCAGAAGAATCAGGAGTTACATTAGCGCCTGTAAGGTGTATAACCTTAGAATTAAAAGACCTTGCAGACGTTGCGGACTTTGAACAGAATGGTGAGATAGGCGCTTTGTATGGTTTTGAGTACACTAAAGACGGTGATTATAAACGCAAAGAGGTTGGCGACAACGAAAAGTTTCCTAAACTAGAACAACTACGCAATCTAGAAGCAAATAATGCTGGCCAGTATGAATATAAAATAGTTCGAAAACCTGACAGCAAATGGCACTTAGAACCATATTTAGAATGGGACATAAAATTTGAATTCATAAGCCCATTTACATTCTTTGGCCGCCAAAAAAGTTTCAGAAAAGCATTCAACTCTGGCCCTTTACATGTAAGTCTTATGCCAGAGGACAATAGTCGGAAAGAGATTGAATAAAGCCGTATGGGAATAAACAGTACATCCTCCACAGAAGAGAATCAGTTTTAAAAGATGCTTCTACAAAATTACAGTTCATTCCGGAAATGAAATTAGGAGACACGTTCACAATAATATTTGAAATTTCTGTCTTAAAAGATGAGGAGAGGGATGGGGTTGTGGGCGTTAGTGACGTCCTTTTTAAAGGAATTCTAATTAGCTGGCAAAACTTAGACGTTGACAGTCTTAAAGTTACCGTCGTCATTCTTCACAATGGTGAGGATATTAAGGTCATAACAACAAGCAAAAAAATCAATATTAGTCTAAATAGAAACAATCTTACAGAACTGAATTGGATTAATCTTACACATTTAGACCTTATAGGGTTTTATTATACTGAACAAGTTTTGACAGAGAGCATGATAAATATAATAACTGGATTAGATTAAATTCTGTTATAATAACTGGATTAAATTAAATTCTGTTATAAAACCATGGAGCAGTTAAACTTTATGACAAAAACTCCTCATTGTTCATTGATTTGTGGGCGGACTGGTTGTGGAAAAACAATATTTGTCCTAGACCTATTACAAACAGTTTATTGCTATAATTTTGATTATATTGTGATTTTCTGCCCAACACTTAAACGGAACAAAGCATATCATGATAGAAGGTTTATATGGACAGACGATGACATATATTTAGTTAATCCTAGCAATAAACTAAGTGAGTGTTTAGAACAATGTTATAAACTGTTTGAAGGAACGCAGACACTATTTATTATAGATGACTGTTCGGCAGAAAGAGACATAGTAAAAAAAAGAAATACTTTGTCAAAACTAGCTTTCAGCGGAAGACATGATGGAATAAGTGTGTGGATTTTATGTCAAAAACATAACTCAGTTTTAAAAGACTTTAGAGAACAATTAAAGACTGTAGTTTTATTTTACATGAAAGACACAGACGCATTTAATATATGTATGCGTGAAAATGGTGTTATTGAAAATGATCAGGAAAAACACAGGATTAAGCAAAAACTAAAATCTGAAAACTTTAGTAAATTAGTAATGAAAACAGATAATCCAACACAGTATGCATGTTTGTAGGGTTTACTAGTTAGAGAACTAATAAATGCCGATTTCTATCTCAAAACTGCCCGAAACTGGTTGAGGGCAGTTTTGAGATAGAATCGGCATTTATTAGTTCTCTCATATAGATATGCTGGTGACCTCTCAACAGATATCTTCATCAACGGACTCCGTAACCTTGCAGCCATTAGGGGTCCTATTCAGAAAATTTACTGCGACCAAGGATCCAACTTTGTGGGAGCTGACAATGAACTGAAGGCTGCTGTGAAAGAGATGAACAAAGAAAACCATGCCCAGCCCTTCAGAGATCAGTGTTTAGGATCAAAGAAATTCTTATATAGTAAATGCAACAAGTTTTTGAAAGACGTATTTAAGACATATGGCAGTCTGAGCATTTAGATAACAATGAAGAGATCTCTTCAGAACCTGTCTTTTATAATGAAAAATTCAAAATTAACTATTAATATTTTCTCTACAAACCGACAGAAAAAGGTATATTCTATGTAGGGAATATGATTGACGGAAATGGCAACTTTTTAAGTTATGAAGCTTTTGCAACAAAGGCGGGAAGTCATTTGAATCCTCTACACTATTTTGAATGTATCCATACAGTAAAAGAATATGCAAGGAAAAGAGACATAAAATCTGAAAATAATTGTAAGAATGAACATTGTAAGTTATTTGAAATTATAACAAGTGTCAATAAAGGAGCTAAGAATTGCTATAATGTACTTCTCGATAATCATTTGTATTTGATATTTGTGAAATGGGAACTCAAGCTACAAACCGCAGTATATTGGGACATCGTATTGAAAATTGCAAAAAAAAAAAGAAATAAACTTTAGGTGGTTTCGACTGAAAATTTGTCATAAAATTCGTGTACCCAATATCATACTAAACAAAATGGGTTTGACTGGCAGCGAGAGATGCGATTTTTGTCAAACTGAGAGAGATAGTGTACATCACTATTTGTGGTACTGCGCTACTTCACAAGAATTAGAAAACTACATAAAAAACAAAGTGTGAAAAAGGTATGAGATTGTCATTTAATGTTAAGCTGGTTTTGTTTGGAACCGACGAGAACACAAAAGCAGACCAATCATTTCATCTCATTTTACTGTGTGCGAAATGTTGTGTTTACACTTGCAGAATCAACAGTGTTAAACCCAGATTGTCAGCTTTCAAAACTGAACTTAGCATAGATACAACATAGAAAAGCATGTACACGTGACAGAAATGCGTTATCATGCGTGCTGTGTGTGTGTGTGTGTGTGTGTGTGTGTGTGTGTGTGTGTGTGTGTGTGTGTGTGTGTGTGTGCGTGCGTGCGCGCGCGCGCGCGCGCGCGTGTGTGTGTGTGTGTGTGTGTGTGTGTGTGGTGTGTGTGTGTGTGTGTGTGTGTTTAATTGGCTACCCTACACTATTCTATGCGAAACACCATAACAATCTTTCATTGTAGATATTACACCCTGTAAAATGGTAATGCTAAAGACACATTTGATTAAATCCAAAAACACACACCGATGCTCCTGCAATTAACCGACACACAAGCCTTGACATTTGAGTGAACAATACTTTCTGTGCGTGACTTTGTTTTGTTTTGCTTCTGTTCAATTATTTTCCTTTTTACTCCCCATTTCCCATCCTGCCCCAGGCACCATGCACCCACCCTTTCAGGGATGTGATGTGGGGCTACTGGTTCCCTCCCTTGTTTGTTTGTTTGTTGTTGTTTTTTCTTTTCTTTTTGTAGACTCTGTTTATATTTTGTAATTGGTATATATCCTTGCAGCTTTTCAATATTTCATTTATTAATGATTGGTATAGAGTAATAAGTTCAAATTGCAAGATATGAATTATTACACTTTTGTATGATTTTGACAGCTCTAGTTAAACATTGTATGCAAGTATATTGAATAATATGTGTATTGTTGATGTAGCATGTGTATTGAATGGACATATAACTCTCAATGCAAAGGGAAAAAGTCCAGTTATGTATATACATATACAGCGGGCATAAAACAATTTCTGGCGCTGATTCATTAACAGATAAAGAAAACGTGTTGCAACATACAATACCGTGTTGCACACCACTGGCGCACTGAATGAAACCCTATCTATTTTGCTACATCCGATATTAGATTTCACGTTTCTACAGACACATTATGCACTTAAATAGCGTCCCACCTATGCCGTTGTTTAACAGATTAGGCCTTGGAATACCGCTGTCCATAGAATCAAAGGCTTTTTTTTCAAAATCAATTAAAAAAATACACCTCTTGTATCTATGACTCAAAGAAGATAGTTTTTGCTTAAATGCCATCAGAGTAAACATATGATCAACCGATGGGTACTAGCGTTTAAACCCAGCTTAATATTCCTAGTATCGTTATTTTCTGTTACCCATCCCTGTAATCTATAACCAATCACCGTGCCAAAGATTTTGCTGAGATGTCAGAGATAAAAATACCTCGATAATTGTTAGAAGTGTTTAATTTACGTTATTCCATTTGAAGTGGCCCTTCAAATCGTCAATTCTGGTATCACATGCTTATAGCTTTGCACATAAGACATTGCTTTGTTTAGATCGTGGTTTTGATAAAGTGAATCAAGTCCCTCCTGCAAAGTCCACACTTCAGCTTCAAGAAATACGTAGTTCTCGCGCTAATCATGGACCTGCTTCGTGTGCTTTTTTTATGTCTGGCATTCGTCTATTCACTGGAAGATTTGATGGTAGCTATGCTCATGCTGAATGGTGGTTCTGAACTGGATGACGTCAAAGGATGAGTATTACCAGGGTGTTTTTTTTTCCCGACTACCCCTTTGAGAATCCCCGTTTCCCCACACCCCTCCTAGCTCAGTCATGTCTGCCTCTTGGTATCACTGGCTGAAGGAAGATTGGGCCTAGGTTTGCTCTCGATATCTTCGTACTGAAGTGAAACAAGAACAACAACGACAAGAGAGAGAGAGAGAGAGAGAGGAGAGAGAGAGAGAGAGAGGAGAGAGAGAGAGAGAGAGAGAGAGAGAGAGAGAGAGAGAGAGAGAAGAGGAGAGAGAGACGAATGTGTGTGTGTGTGTGTGTGTGTGTGTGTGTGTGTGTGTGTGTGTGTGTGTGTGTGTGGTGTGTGTGTGGTGCATGTGGGGTGTGTGTGTGTGTGTGTGTGTGTGTGTGTGTGTGTGTGTGTGTGTGTGTGTGTGTGTGTGTGTGTGTGTGCGAGGCAGAGAGAGAGAGAGAGAGAAGAGAGGAGAGAGAGAGAGAGAAAGAGAGAGAGAGAGAGAGAGAGAGAGAGGGGAGAGAGAGAGAGAGAGAGAGAGAGAGAGAGAGAGAGAGAGTGAGAGAGAGAGATTTCTACTCCACTGCACCCACACCTGAGAGATTTCTTTTCCGAAATCGATATTTATTAGAAATAGAACACAGATAGCATAATACCGAAAAGCAACCAAGTAAAGAAAGAAAAGTAAATCTTAGCTACTATCGCATTACAGCCTTCACACGATAATCGCTCATAGAAAAGTTCATCTTGTCTATGGAACTTTGGGTCATTTGTCCTAACTAACAGCCTTCTTCTAATTCAAATTTAGAGATGGGCAACTTGACTATTTACATATGAAAGAAAATCACCCTTCAATGGCTCTAAAAAGATTTATCTTTTTTCCAGCTTTTCCCACTCAGGCTGTGAAGCACGTGTAACGCATACAGTGTGGGACACACCAGCTGGCTAGATGGACCTGAATGGACAGATGGCCACAGCCTGTCCAACTTGGGAGGAACTATGTGGCATATGGCACTACTAAGCTTTGCAAGTCACTGAAACAATTACATTATCCAACCACGAATGGCATAAGACGCAAGAGACGCAAAACGCGAAATTTATCTATATTTAGTTGGGATATATTTCGAAAATGTATGCAACTTTTCTCGAGAGGGAAAATAATGAAAATCATGCCCTCTAGTTTGGCCTCCAGACGGAAACGAGGCCATTAGGGATCATGTTCACCCCCTTGGTGGCCCCATTTCCGCCCAGCAGCTATTTTGATAGTGAGGCGAACATGAGAAGAAAAGTTGTTTCTCGTTTTTTCGTTTTCACTGTCCTAAATGCTATTTGTTTTCAACTGAAGAAGCCCCAAGAGGTCGAAATGAATTTTGTTTTGTTCTGTGCTCTGTCTGTGTCCTTGAGGGAAAACTAGCCCCCTCTTTCGAAATCCTTTCTTCTTTTTGCGCCCTCAGTCACTCCATTTTGAAACTCAGAATTGACTTGAGTTTGAGAAAGCTCTATCAATCCCAAAAAAAAAAAAAAAAAAAAAAAAACATTAAACAAAAACGTGATTGTATTTAACCGGCGTATATAATGTTCTGTATTATTTCCTGTTTACACATTTTCACACACACACACACACACACCACACACACACACCACACACACACACACAACACACACACACACACACAAAACACACAAAACACACACACACACACACACACACACACACACACACACACACACACCCCACACACACACACACACACACACACAAAACACACAACGTGTCAATATTTTGGTAAGCTGCACCAATGCCAAAATAAAAATTAAATGGTGCAGTGGTCGTGTTTCATCTACATATATAACTCACTGTGTCATTTCCCAGTTTTCACATACATTGTTGCTCTTAGTCTAAACATTTATAGCACATACCACGAAATATACTCAGAGGCATAAAAAACGCGAAAAAATTGAGAAGTGCACGATTGTTCACATTGTGAACAGGACGTAAGCAATGTCGTTGGCACGTGCAACATTAGCAGTGCGTGGTGTCTTGGCCGGTTGTAACCTCGTAACAGGGGTGAATGTTGCCGGGTCAGCGTTTTTGGCATGGGAGTGCATTTGCCATGTGGACTACCTACGCCACGTGCATCAATGTGAATTGCAACTCAATGTGGCCCCATTGTGGGGCTAAAAATTTTCCCAAAACCCCCAAAAAGTTCAAATCATCCCTTCCAGAGGCGCCAACATAATGCCGAGACTTTCTCGTCAAAATCGTTGCATAGCAATTGGGGCAACTGCAGGCCGGGGGTTCCAATGAGGCAGGTCGCTATCGCATTCGGAGTCCAAAATTTCCACCGTCTATCGCCTTCTGGACCGCTTTCAAGCAGAAAAACCACTGATGACAGACCGAGGAGCGGCAGACCGAGGGTCACCACAGCGGGCCCAAGCCGCCATCTTCTTCGTCAGCATCGACGGGAGCCTTACCAAAACCCCTGCCAACACAGCCCGGAACACCGTAGGCAACCATGGCAGGCAATCAGCAACAGGACCGTGCGTCGCCGAACTGAACACAGTTGGTCTCCAATGCAGGCGTCCAGCCCCGGGGACCTATCCTGACACTCCAGATCGCCAGAACCGTCTGCAGTGGGCACAGATCCACGTGCATTGGCGCCATCGGGACTGGGGCCGAGTCCCCTTCAGTGATGAAAGGCCGTTCTGCGTCGACCCAGGCGATGGCCCCATCCGGATCTGGGAAGAGCGGGGGAACGCTTCACGGATGCCAACATCACCGAAAGGGACCCATGGGGTGGTGAAAGCCCAT
>CM031627.1:47025784-47030164 GCA_018398815.1 Conus ventricosus
GTTTGTGGTTGTTGACAGTTCACTGACTTACAACAGTGCTCTTACTGACACACAATGGCTTAATGCTGATGAGAACTCACTGAATTACAACAGTTCTCTTACAGGCAGAGAGAAAGACGAAAACCTTGCCCTGATCTAGCTATTAAAACAGACATGAATCAGAAGACTGAACAATTCGAAAGAGTAGCAGAAGAAGCAAAAGAAACCAAGCGGCAACGGTTTTGTCTGTCACTTAGTAATGACACAACACTGTATCAGTTCTGGCACTTCTATAGTCGCATGGAAGGGAAAAACCGAACAAACAAACGCAACCCCATATATTTTAGACGCTGATGGGATCACAAAACTGAAGACAAATTTGGAGAAAGGGTCGGCTCTACTTAAACAGAGTGATGAAAGAAATCTGGAAGAAAGGAAGAAATATTTGACCAAGTTAAACCAACACCTAGCTCAGACTGGCATTGATGAAATCACAGAATCTGAATTGCATGACACAATAGCTAAATGCACTAAGGATGGTACTCTAGAACCAGACAAAGTATGGTGTGCATATATCAAACAGCTCTCAGAAGAGGAGAGAGCCAAACTCTTCAGTCTCTACCAGGACAGTTTTGATAAAGGCTATGTCCCAGAAGACTGGCCACACAACTACCTGAAAGCTTTACCAAAGCCAGGAAAAGATCATCATCAGCTAAATGGGTACCACATACTCACTATGCAAAATATAGCAGGAAAGCTCATGGGACGAATCATAGCCAGAAAACTCGCAAAGGATCTTGAAAGTCGACAAATCCTCCCATCAAATCAAGGAGGCCACAGAACAGGTAAAAGTACATGGGGAAAATGCGGCTGCTTTTGCCAATGAAGTGTACGAAGGATTCTAAAGAAAGGAAGACACACTAGCTGTGAGAATAGATCTGGAAGATGCATACAACCAAGTCCAGTTCTCGCTTCTAATGGAACTACTCCTTGACTATAGAGTCAATACGACACTTACGCGATGGATAGCAGCGGCACTTCAGGAACGAACTGTCATCCTACAATTTGGAGATTGGACTTCTGAACCTCATAAACTCATGGAAAATGCTAAATGAACAATACGGTCACCCCTCCGTGGTCCTGAGTGCCTTCCGCAGCAAACTCTCATTGTGGCCCAAAATTGGTATAAGAGATTACATACAGTTGCGGAAATTCGCCGATTTTCTGCCTACAATTGATAGTGCCTCCTCGCATCTCCCAGGCCCGAACAATCTCAATGATGAAGAAGAAAACCTGAACTTCTCCAGAAGTTGCCTGATTGGTTGATAACAAAGTGGGGCAGTGTGGTAGCCAAACATGATGATGAAGGCCTTGACTACCCTAACTTCCATGAATTCACCAAATTTCTGAGAACCCAGGCTAGAAAAAGCCACCAGACCAGTTTGTTCTCTGCAAGCCATGAGATGAGATATCACTGAGCTTGAGGGAAGACCTACCCCATCATTCACATAGACATGCAAACCCAATGTGATAGCCACAGACACTGTGCCTGGCTCTCCAAAACCTACAGCCAACAGTACGAAACAATCTGAGGAAAAGGCGAAGGGTACAAAGGAGTGTGTATTTTGCCACGATCATGCTCATAACCTACCCTGCTGTCCTGCCTTCACAAAGAAAACTCTAGTTAAGCGCAAACAGTTTGACAAAGGCCAGAAACGATGCTTCAAATTTCTCAGAACTAGACATATCTAAAACAAACAAAAAAAAACACACAAAAAACAAAAGTGAAAACTCTCACTCGTGTAAAAACGTGCAAAAGCAAACACCCCACTTGTTTGCATGATGCAAACTACAAAAGAAAGACGAATGAGACAGAACAGTCTTGAAATACTGCAGAACCTACCTCGCACGAAATCGGCAATAGTCGTACATCTTCGAGTACATCAGTGACTCTTCCAGTCTTGTTGTCTTTCAAACAGACTTTTCTCAGAATGAAAGACTTGTCTACGAATTGATTGACTCTCAAAGTGACACTACCTTCTTGGACTGGTCAATTACCCAAGAACTGAATCCACCTTCAAAAGAAACTGCTTGGTTGAAGAGTGACACAATACAAGGAGGAAGTCAGTCTGGCATTGTTTGTGAACGAGTCTCTGACCTGCGTGTGCGAGGTTACCATTTGTTGACCTACCACCAGCCTTCAGAATTGACCACATTCCTTTGAATTTAGACACTGTTCCCACAAGTGACACTGCCATCACCTACAGTCAGTTGCCAAAAAGCTTCCCCCTTTGCTTGACTGTGAACCTGGAGTTCTTATCAGATTTAACTGCTCGCATGCCTTCATACCAAGAAAATATATTGTAGGTTGAGACTTGGAGCCCTTTGCCATAAAAAGTGATGTTGGGTGGGGCATCATTGGTCAAACATCTATGTTATCACCATCTGCACCGGAAGAAAAAAGTGCATGCTATCGTATCACAACAAAGGAGTTCCCTCTCATTCATCCAAAGAATGTGTGCCTCATTCTGGAAAAAGGACTTTCCAAATGACCAGAATGATGTAAAAATATCACAAGAAGACATGATTGTTTTTACAGACTCTTGAAAACTCCATCAAAAGATAGGAGGGTGGACATCTAGAAATGCTGCTTCCTTTCAAACAGACGCCAACTTGCCGAACAAGTACAGCTTGGCAGTAAAAAGGTTGGGCCATCTGAAGAAAGGATTACAAATGGACAAGGCGCACTATGAAGAATACTGTCGGTTCATGACCACCGTGCTCGAACGAGGTGAAACTGAAGAAGTTCATACTGCAGAGGTTAGTAGGGAGTGGTACCTTCCCCATCGATTGTCTTCCACCCTAAGAAGAAAAAGGCTGAGAGTTGTTTTCGACTGTTCCGCCAAATTTAACAGCACCAGCCTCAGTGACCATCTCCTGGCTGGCCCAAACCTCAACAACCTCAACGGTGTCCTCTGTAGGTTCCGAGGATATCCTACCGCTGTCACATGTGACGTAGAAAAGATGTTCCATCAGTTTCGAGTCGTTGAAAAGTCGTTGCAACTTCCTGTGGTTAAAGAACGGTGATGTCTCACAAGAACCCACTGTGTATAGAATGAAAGTCCAACTCTTTGGATCTACTTCTTCTCCAGGGTGTGCTATGGACTCAAACACTTTTCAAAGGAAAACCGTTAGACATATCCTGAAGCATCCAAATTCATCCACGAGGATTTTTATGTGGACGATGGATTGTCTAGCCTCCAAACTGAAGAGAAAACAGTCAGTATCGTCAAGGAAGCTGTATACATTTGCACCGAAGGAAGCCTCAGACTCCACAAGTTCACATCAAGCAGCCCAAAGTGATGGAGTGTATACCTGTCTCAGAGCGCATCGAGAACATGCAGATTCTGAATCTGAACTTTGGCAATCTGCCTATGGAATTAACTTTTGGTCTACAATGGTCGGTTCAGAGTGACACTCTGCACTTCTCCCTCACACTTGTGGATCAACCAGCCATATGTTGCGGCAGATTTGCAGTCGCAGCCTCACTGTATGATCCCTTAGGACTAATCGCTCCCTTCATCCTGACAGACAAGCGTATCCTTCAAGAAATCTGCTACAAGTGGAACTCAATGGGATGAACCCATCTCCTCTGAAATTCTCCCACAGTGGAAAACTTGGCAAAAAGACCTTCATTTCCTGACTCAGCTGTCAATTCCAAGATGCTACATGCCCCAAAGATGTTGGACCCCTGAAGAAGACTCAACTTCATCATTTTTCAGACGCAAGTCTTAAAGGGCTATGGAATGTGCTCTTACTTGAGAATGGAAAATGACAAAGGACAAATGCACTGCTGTTTGGTGACTGCCAAAGCAAGAGTCTCCCCAAAGAATATGGTCAACGTTCCTTGACTTGAAATCACGGCTGCCTTGGTATCTGCCAGAGTTGGCAGCATGATCAGACGACAGCTTCAGTTTAACATTGACGAAGAGTTCTTCTGGACAGATTCTCAAGTGGTACTTTGGTACATCAACAACGAAGCAAGGGAATCCCATCTGTTTGTCGCCAATCGCGTACAGAAGATAAGAGATCTCACTAATCCAAATCAATGGTACCACATTCCTATAGACGCCAACCCAGCAGACCATGTCTCACGTTGTCTGCGGGCAACAGACCTGCTTCAATCCAAATGGTTTTCTGGTCCCGATTTCCTGTGGGTCAAAGAACTCAAACGGCGGTTTCCTCACTGCCACAGCTTCAACCTGAAGAGGTCTGCATCTCATTGAAAATACAAGCCACCTCTACGTGCCCTTCAACCTGGACGAAAGACGTCCACATCTCAAAGTGGACTGTGGCAGCCCGTGTTATCGCCAGAATCTGAGACTGAGAATCCCAAAACGA